>JAOEGS010018683.1:0-21995 GCA_025447755.1 Corythornis vintsioides
CCCACCTCTCCAGCCTATCCAGGTCCCTTTGGATGACATCCCATCCCTCCAGCCTTTCCACAGCACCACTCAGCTTGGTGTCATCTGCAAACTTGCTGATGTCCCAGTCCCAGTAGAGTCTGGGAGAGCTCTGGGTTCCTCCCCTAGGTGCCCCAGTAAGGATTTAGGGAACCTACCACCAACAGCCACATTTCTGAAAACATTGAGATCTCAAAGAGAGTAAAGCATTGAACCTCCTAGGGAGTTTTTTTGAGAAATGCATTCATTTTTCCTCTATAGTAACAGTATGGAAATACCTCTGGAAAAACTGCTAATGTATTTTTAAAACCATAGGCCTCAGCATTTCCATATGGAGCAAGAATAACCAATCACAAAAGGTGACTTCATGAGAAATACAAATCTTTATGCTTTCTACATCTATAGGATTTATTACTGAGTGCAAGTGTACTTTTGTCATCCAGGATACCTCCAACCAAGAGTATTCTTCTGAGGAATACATCTGACAGAAATAGAAGATAAAAAAACCCAAACATTTACCAGCTATTTTTATAGAAGTATGTTTTTTCATGCACATCACACTGGGCCAAATCCTGCTGTCATTTTCCTGACGTAAATAAAATATTCAGGAGAGAGGGCACAAGAATTTTGGCCTGTTGTGTATACTAATATTCTTTGCTTTCACCCTAATTTTTCAATGAATCATTCTCATGGGAATGCAAAACCATAAACCCATCTAGGAGTAAAGGAGGGAAGGCAGAGGGCATTCAAGAGCAAAGAACAGACTATAGGCAACTCCAAAGTCCTTTCCAAGATATAACAAGAACCTATAGATGTTATTGAAAGCAAAGGGAACTTCTGTTTAAAACTTGATGTTAATAGGAACCTTTGTTAACTGGTGATATATATTTTATAGGTGTATTCATTAGCAGGAGGCAAGATAATGCTGCAAAACACAGAAAGCCAAATACCCCACAAAAAAAAAAGTCACTTTATTAGTATTTTTTGGAAGGTGTTTATTATGCTGACTCACATTTACAGTTCAGAAAACTGAGGCACAGGGTGGCTAGGTGACTTGCCACATGTCCTTCCTGCACTCATGTATTACTCTGCCTGTCCTTTTCCTGGTACAAGGACACAACACTGTCTTATCCTTGAGGATCTCATCTGCAGTTTCAGGCTGGTTTTCCCCTAGCCAATGATATTCACTTGGACATTAAGTTGTTAAGCAGTGGATGTTCATCTATCAAAATACTTCTTTAGTGAAATATCATCTTAAGAGTTACTTTTGCCATGGCTTGATTTTAAAGCCACTTGCTATTACATGTTCATGAAGGGTATCACTGACACTGCTGACAGGTAGCCTGTTGACTGCCTTTTTCATAATGACCAACATTTTGTGTTGCATGGGACATGATGTGTGCCTTGGCAGCCCTCACCACAGGATCATTTATTCTGATGTTTCTTGCAAGATTGCCACTCCAGAACACGTGTGATTTCCCCTACCACATCGGGATATGAATTCAGGATTGCCCCAACTTGTCCCTGTTTCTGCCCAAGTGTGCACCTTATATTTTTTTCTACTTGGCTACATTGCCCCGCACCACATCTGTGACATTGTTTATCTGCTGTTTAGAAAGGATGGATCCTGTTACTTAGAGATTCCAGCCTGTGGATAGGACTGCCTGGATTGGTGCCAAAGCAGAGATGTTTTTATTTCAATAGGTAAAATTTAATTTTTTTCACTTTGGAGAAATGATATCCAATTTTAGAAGATTGTTTCTGCTTGCAATCATTCCTCAAGCCATTTTTTCAGATTTTGCAGCCTGCTCTTAGCTGTGGAGATCTCTGAATGAGCTAATTGCCTACCATCAGTATTCATTTTTCTCCTTTAACAGGCTGCAAGTATCAGAAAATCTCACTTATTGTGCTAGATTTTAACTTCACAAATGGAGACAAGTTGTTGCTTGAATCCCTAGATGACAGTTTTGGTTATGAATCGCACTACAGTGTATTACAGTTAATCTAAAAGGGTTTTTTGTTGCCCCCAGTGAAATACAGGGAGCAGAAAACATCCATGGCATTTTTCATTTTCTTAGAAAAGTCTTGGCTATTTCCAGGTTTTGATCACTATCATTTCAACTTCGGACATTTATGAAAACTGTTTTGAGTTTGACACAACTGTAGTTGCAGATAGAGTGGGTAGATAAATGAACCTTCTGAATAGGCTTAATACCAAAAGTGGATAAGAGGAATGGCAAGGTATTTCATTAATGAAAATTTCACATCCGTAAGATTTGCCACTTACCGTTGATAATCCTTTCAGCCTTAAAGGGTCAAAAGGTGAAAATGATTGAGGTACCTTTTGCTATGAATATTTCACGAGCTGCATATCCCTTTTTCACTGAGATCTATGTGCTGACTGAGGGCTTCTTCAGGATGAGTTCTTAGTTGAATGATGAATACAAAACACCTCTTGAACAAAAGGCATTCAAGATTAGCGGAAGACAAGACAGCCTACTTTGGTTTCTGTGAGCAGTACCTGGAGTATCAATGGAGATAAAACACTGAGTGACAGGTAACTGAAATACAGAATAACACCATATATTGTTCTCCTATTGATTGGGGAAATAATGAGAAAGTTAGCAAGTCACGGTAATGTCACAGACAGTGATGAACTTTGGAGAACTCAAGGACCAAAAAGTAACATGAAACAAGGAGCAAAATGAAGATAATATTTGGTTACAGTACAGTTCTCAAATTGTAGTGAAACACATCTCTTCGCCTTTGAGTATGCATGGTTTTTAAAACGAAGACAATGGGAAGAAATTGCTGGCTGAAACAATATAGCTATTTTATTTTACTACAGCCAGTAATGTGAACTTCTTGGAAGACATCTTCTTTCACCACACTATTGCGGCTGGGAACATTTAGAGGCTATGAACCAAAATTATCCTCTCTATGCATAACCTTTCCAGTCTCATATCCTGCAAGGTATTGTGGTAATTGAAGATATTCAGTACAAGAATTGACTATTGTTTCACTACGGCATTGAGATGAAAAAGCCAATCCCTTTGAAGAGGCTGCTTGTTCAAAAGAGAAGCGGCACCTCAGCAAAACATGTCTAGAGAAAGTTGTTCTTTCTTTTCACACTTAGACAACACTTGGAAAGCTTTTAGCTCGTTTATCACCGTAAAGCAGGGCTGCTCTGCCCCTGCCATGGTGTCTCCAGCTCAACCCCAGCTACAGGAGCTCCCCACTTCTCCTGCAGATCTGGGCAAGGACTCCGTCTGCCTGGTACCCACTGCTTTTCCTATATGCTGAGTCAAAATGAGGCCAATGAAAATAACCATGCTGGCAATGAAACAAAACCTCCTGTGCCACCCAGGACTTCTTTACTTTAAAAGTATGTAAATAAGGCTGCCCTTTCATCACTTGAAAAGAATAGGGCCCATGTAGAACACAAATCTTTTTCCATTGAATAACAGCAAAATTGCATGTGAGGGAAGGAAAATTTTGCCCTTAGTTAAACTAGACATCATAATTTTAAATAAAGATGACATTTCATGGTATCTTTTCATCTTTTCAAACTGTTTCTTCTTACTCTTCTTGGGAGCTTGTCTTTTTCATAGCAGAGAGATACTTTAAATATATCCTTATGGGTTATATTTTTAAGTGTAATCTTTAAGAGTCATGAAGAACTGTGTCACCCTAGTGCAGGACAATTTCCAACAGTTTCAACATCACTACAACAAACATTTCAGTGGATTTAAGGCATAAAGGGATAAAACATCTACTTTCAATAGGATTTCAGCACCCACATTTTCAGCCTCCTGCAAAAAACTGTACCCCTTAAACTACAAAGCCTTGTGAGACAGAGCTTAGGTAGAGAAAGGTCAGGAGAAGGCACAGGTTGAATTTACCCAGCACTGCCCTACTGTCCCCATGTAGGTCCTGGCACCAATTGCATGCATGAGTCCTGTAGCTTGCAAATGCTTTCAGGTCCCTCTGTTTAGAGAAAACCTCGTCTCTGCTTGAAGAGGTCCAGGTCAAGACTGGGACCTCTGTACTTTGCTTGATTCTCTCTTCTGATATAAAGAAAACAAACGAATTGTTATGTTTGTATTATACTGGAACATAGAAATGTCATGGTAGCTGGCCTGGTAATGCAGGATTAATTTAGACATTCAGACTGCAGTGCCCTCACTCTGCAAATGTAATAAACATGTGGCAATTAAGCTCCATTAGGTCTACTCAGCTACCTGGTTGCATTTGAAAAGCTGTTTCCACAAATTCCAGGCTGAAGCTTGGGTGGATGGGACAGCAGAGGGTGTGAAATGGAACATTTATTCCAGGATCAGGATGCATTTGCTATTCCAAGCAAAAAACCTGAATAGCAGCCTTTGGACCTTTTCTGCACAAGGCACTGGAAGTGTATGAACCATATAACCAAGGTAAAAGTATGTACTTCCAAAATCGCCCTTTATGTGTTGTTTTAGGCAGCACATTTGCTGGGAATTGCCCCTGGGCTCTTGTTCCACAAAGATGTGAATTTCTCTCCTAATCATGTTAAGAAATAACTATTCATGCACTATCTTCAGTGTGCTTCACCTTTCTGCCATCACCAGCAGCACTATTAAAGCATAATTTCTGATCATGAAGTCAAGATACCCAATTCCTGCAAGATGCCCTCTTTCGTGCAGGTAGCCATGAGGAAACTCATGATGTTGTTTGCAGAGTATCAGTTCTTCCTTGAAGAAGATCCAGATGGAATGTGGAGTTCCAGCAGAGAAGTAAAACCTGAATTGTGAGAATGGCTACAGGACATAGCCCTCTGTTGCTTATATGGAGCTACGCCTGGAAGCAAAGGTCATTTCATCTGGCTCTAAGCACACACCATGAACTGCATATTGCCTTTTAAAAGGAACAGTTGTCTTTAATGGAAAGTCTATCCAGCCATCAATTTGATAAAAAAAAGGTGGTATGCTAAGGAGAAATTAATGACAAATAATCCTCTATAAAATAATGTCACTGTGTTCTGGTTCAGGTTTGCTGGCTGCAAAACATTTGCTACTCATTTTCTGCCCCACTATTAATGGATAAGAGAAAAGAAGGGGAATTTGTTACTTAATGTAGGATATGCATCTCATGCCATCAAATTACATCAGGTTCATCAAGTCATGGTTATATAACTTGATTTAAATTTATGGGTTTTATTGTTGGCAGGTTTCTGAGATTATAATTTGATTGAACGTCTGTTGAATATCTGTAAAATATCTGTTAGTTTGTAAATAGACTCTAATGGATTATGCTGCTGGATTCTTTTCTTATGGAGCTGTTCACCTTTGCATGGTACATCTTGCTCTGACTGCATGCAGTATCAACTACAATAACTATATGTCAGAGGGTGTAGTATTGTAGATACAATCTGCTTAAAGTCACTGTTCATGTATCCAAGGAGAAATGCTTAGTGTCCAGTAGAGCTCCAGCAGAACAACTCACTACTGTCTGTGGTTTTATAAATGCATCCATTTTTTCTTCTTTACAGTTTATATTATTTATCAAAGAAGGTTTCTTTTACATCAAAACTTTTAAAGCACCTTTTAAACTGAAGAGGCCAGATCTCTGTTGCTTTCATCAAGCTGGGTTGATTGCAACAACAACAACAAAAAAGGTTGCTCTGGAAAAAAAAAAGAGTTTGGCTTCCTCTCACCTGGTTTGGCTAGTGGCAAATCTAGGGCTTGGTGTGAATGAGATTGAAGACTACCAGCTGTCCCTGGAAACTGGAGATGCCCAGGGCAATTTTTTTTTTTAATTTATTTTTTTCCCCACCCAGAAGAATGAGAGTGGTTGATAGTGAGGAGCTTACAGTGGACTTACAAATCTGAATGAAAGATTTGTCTGCCTACTGTCAGAATAGGACAGAAAACACAGTACAGGGCAATCCAGGGAACATCAGTGCAGGGGTAACTCCAGCCATGGCAATACCACAGTAGCACAGTGAAAAACCATCTCAGGTGATCAGCTATAAACCAGTCTTTTCACAAGCAAGAAATATCTGATGCATTGACCAAACCCTAGTGATATGAGCAAGGTTGTGGCTTTGATTTTTTAAAAATATTGGTTTAAGGTCAGATTTAAGCTTGAAGACATGAAACTGTGATCTTGGCAGAACAACTAGTACAAGGACTGATGCAGTATAGAGTCATAAAATACTAAATGTGATTATTCCCTCTGTCTGTATGATGAAGCCTATGTCAGTGATACACCAAAGAATATGAATCTGCCCATAAACTCTTTGCACAGGTTTCTTCTAGGTTAGGGGATGGCAGTGAGAGTTTTGGCTGGACCCCACTCACTGAAGTGCAACCCTGGAAAAGCTACACCTAAGGCCACCAGATGTTCACAGTGGAGTGAAGCCAGGGCTGTTTGCACTGTCTGATTCTGTTGCTGCCAGTCCTTTGGGTTATTCCTTTAGTTTCTCTGAAACTCTCTTTTCTCATCAGAGAGATATGAGGGTGATAATTCAACATTAAAATCTTTTCCACTCCTGCAAGAAAATCACCAGGCAAGCACTAAGAGAGGCTATTTAACCTAAGCAAACAGTTAAGAAAACAGTTACACGAGTAAAGAAATGTAAACTATGCAGCATTGTAGACACTTTTTAAGGTTTTGACAGAGACAAAAAAGATAGCATGAGGACAAAACCCCTCTTAAAAACTTCTTTAATCTGCTGGGCTTTTTCTGATATACACAGAGTAACTACAAAATGACAATGCATCTGAAATTTTTTAAACACAACTGTGTATAGGCTGTGATCACCAGTTCAGCAGAAACAATGCACAGCTTCTTTTTTCAGCCTGAAGATTTTTCTTGGGTCCTACTGAACATCCTAAGCTGTGGGATCACCATCACTGGACAGTTGTGAGGTTCAGCACACTTTGAGGACCATCAGCTTCTTGCTGGGCCAGAAAAAACTCCAGCCCTGAAGAGAAATATTTATAATGGCATCAGTTCCCCCAGCTCTCCCTGATGTAGAAAGTTAGCACAAGGTTGCAGAAAAATCTTCTTGGCCTCAAAGTGGGGGAGCTACCTGTCCTGAAGAAAGGTACCAGATGTCAGAAAATCCAATAGAGAGGCAGCTTCTCAGGAAGCAACTCATGTTGCTCATACACCTAGCCGGCTCTGAGTAAATTCCTATAGAAAAGGAGCTTAGCTCCAGCTCTCCATTTTGTGCACTTTCAAGTCCATTTGACTCAGATGTGCTTCACCTCACACTTTGCAGCAAACACCACTCATATGCACATCCATTTGTGATTTGTGTTTGAGTGATCCATTTACACTCGCTTTGTCCTCAGTGTGCCATCATTTAGCACCATCTGGCCCAACAGGACTCATTTGGCCCAAGGTGTGTGAAGCCTTCCCCTGAGAGGCTTTTGACAGGTAGCACACCCACAAAGGGAACACATCCCAAACATGGCAGCCTAGTTATATGGATTGAATTGCCACAACAGGTCCCAGATTCTGTCTCTGGGTGAGCTGTGGTACAGAATTCTATTTGGCAAGACTCCTTGCATGAAAGCCACTTTGTTGAACAAGAAGCAGGACACTGCAGTGTCATGGTGTGTCTGAAGAAAGACCTCCCACTCCAAAAGAGGGATGTGAGAGAAGCCAGCAACTCTTTCCAGCTGCAGAGATTGTGTTCCATGTGTCTTGAGCTTTGGCTGCTCTTCAATGAGCAATGGACCCTCCCTCTGGCCAGGATGTTTTGCAGGCAGGTACACCCAGGATGATATGCCACAACAAAGCAGTGCAATAAACAAGCTATACAAAGGCTCCCCATATGTCTTTCTGCTTGCCCTGACTTGTTGACGCTACGCCAGATGCCAATGGGCCAGAGATGACACTTGGGGCTAAGTGCAGTATGGGGTCATTGTATGCATGGCCCTTTTCCTTCTGCTGCCCTCCTACACTGGCATCAGAAGGCTGGAAAGTAGCAGAGAAATCACTGTGCTGGCTGGCAGGAGGTGGCCACTATGTAACTCTGGGCAAGCAGTGAGAAGAGGGCATCACCTTGGACAGCCTAGAGGAGTAAGGTAAAGGGAAAAGCAACAAATTGCAAAATTTAAGCAAAAGCAAGCTTCTTTCTGCTAAGTTTTCCCTATCCCCAGAGCCTCCTCAGCATAAAACAGCCAGCAAAAGCCAGGGCAGCATCTAGCAATTTTCACATGGACTCAATTCTCGCCTGATAAAACATCAGTCTGTGTTGAGTCCCTCAGGTTTTAAGAATTATAAACAGTACAAAACAAACAACTTTGTCACTCTTATTTTACAAGCAATTTTTCCTCCATTATTTTTGACTGAGAATTTCTATTTTCTTTTGTAAGATAGTCTGCTCATGCCCTATGTATGGACAGAGAAAAAAAAAAAAAGATAAAATATTTGACAGCTCTATTTTCTGTTCACGACTAGTAGGGACTTCGCATCCTTTTCCAGGAGAAGATGTGTTGGGTGGGAGGCTGAAAAGAAGCACCAGAACCACAGGCAAATACTGAAATCCCTGTTGGAGAGGAATTATTATTTATTCTGCTGGACAGTTTTCTTCTGTGAAACAACTGGAAATGATTTACCCCACAAATGTCTGTCTGTTGGCTGGGTAAGTAGCCAGCAAACACAAGAGGAATCAGACCATGCCAGACTCAGCTAGCTGTATGCAATCCATTGCTGATCCATCTGCAGCACATGATATTCACTGGTTTCTCTGCTCCAAACTGGTTGGGAGAGAGGTACTTGAAGGAATGGGAAGCTGTGTCTCCACAGCTGAGTGGTTTTCTAGCTTCACATCAACATGGTGTGCCTTCTGGCTGCTCAAAAGGTCCTTAACCAGAGCTCCACCACATTATACCACTGTAATTTATACTCTAATTTATTGGGTTAGAAGCAGTGTAGAAAAATAATCTCTTGCATACTTCTATGGAAAATAATAAAAAATTAAAAGTGCCTTGGACAGCCAAGTGAGCAGGTGCAAGTCAGGACTCTCAAGGAACATGTTGCAGTTCTGGACTATCCTCCATCTCTCATGGGGGTTTATGGGGTTCCCCCTCCTCAGGGGAGACAGAGGAACCCCTCAGTGGGAATACACATCAAACTGTGGGTGCAGAGGGGTATCCTGAGAGACCTGTTCCTGCCTCAATGTGTGTTTTGTTTGGAAGAAAAGAAATGTCTGCCTTTGCCTGGAGCCCTAGAGAGGGTGCATTTTATAACCTGAAAGTCAGCCTAGGAGATACTGCACCACTTAGAGATGGTCTAAGAGTGAAGTATATAATTCAGATAAGACAGATCTCAGTGGAAATGAACTATCCTAGCATAAAGCTACAGTAACTCAGGGGGCTATCTATAGTTTAGGTTTAAGCATACTCCATGCTGGTTATATGCTGCTCAAACTTAGGTGTAGAGCTCTGCTCTACATCCACATCAGAAAGTGAAGATCATTAGAGTAATGCTCTCCTATACAACAGTGATGCAGGTGAAGGTGATCAAGGTTTTACTCATTCTCTGAAAACTATTTAAGTAAAGGTTGTTCCATATAATTTATCAGCTTTCATTTCCTTTTCCTGTTACGTGTCCTACAGGCGTGGGTTTCTAGGTTTTCCAGGATTTTTTTTTAACTTCTGGCACAAGTAATCTCCATTCTGTTCCTGAGCTTTGCCTGATGTAAAATGGTATTAATGATCCTTACCTCCTGAAGAAAGTTGTAGAGCATGGGAGTGTAGCAGTGTCATTTTAACCCAGGTCTCAGCAGGGACCACCTGTGCAGCACTTACCCATGCAAACAGTGCTGGCACCATTTGCAGCCATCAGGGGAGATGTGTTTGCTAACAGAGCTCTCACTCTGGAAAGTTCTCCTCTGACTTCAGCAGGACAGCTGATGTGTTCAGAAAACACAAGGTTGGTGTTGCTATTGTCAGGAGTGCTCTGGATCTTGCCTCTGATGACTTGCCATCAGGGCCTGAAATGCAACCCGGAGAAATCTCAGCAGTAAATACTTGATCTGTGACTGTGCCTCATGCTCATATTGTCCCATTTGAAGTCCTTTGATGTTTCCAGAGTCACTCATGACTCAGGCTGGTGAGGGTAGAGCCAGGCCCATGGTTCAATTACACTACCTTCTCTCTCCCTACTTGTGCTATGCTCATTACACAGAGCGAAATCAATTAATTCTAACAGAGGAATAGGTTCCTAGCCTGTCTATAAGTCACTGGGTATATAATTGTTCTGTTGCTTACATTAACATCTTAGCACATTATTAGCAGTGTTTGTTATTCCCGGGCTCCTGCTGCAGTCGTGGCTCTGGTGGCTGCTCTGCCCCGGAGGCTCTGCTGTGGGCACTCCCCTTGCAACCCACCATTTCACCCCTGCTACATGCAACTACATGCAATTAAAGACCTCCCATGGCTGAAGCCTTCAGATGGACAGAGAGACCTAAAAACATGCCTTTCTCTTGATTAGGCAGCTTTAAGCCAAATGGGATTAAAGAGAGAGATACCACCACAGAGGGGAACAAAATATGGAGGTCTCACTGAAGTAGCGGGGAAGTGGGAGAGGACAACAGCAATTTTCTGAGCAATTCACATATTATTTTTAAAAAGGATTGAAAAATATATTTTTTTAAAAATACATCTACTTTTAAAATTACATTTGAAGTATTCAAAAGACATTGTTAAATTTCAAGTTTGAAAACGTATATTCCCTGAAACCCAAATCTTTGAGCAACTGGAAATCAAAGAAAAGTTAGTTATGGCTTATGAGCTTTTTGTCTGTAGAAACAAAGAATTAATGACCAACAAACAAGCAGCTAAGAATCCCCCCTTTTTAACAAAGAAAAGTCTTTTCTTATAACTGTTCTTGGTGGATTAGGAAACAAAAAAAAAAAAGAAAGAAAAAAAAAGAAAAAAATCAAACAGGCAACAAATAATTTTACCATTACCAGGTAATATGTGTTAATTGCTCAGTTTATATACTCTGAATGACATACCATTAGAGACTGTGTATGCATTGTAACTAGAGCATTAATAAATTTAAAATGTGCCTATTAGGATGACAGCTTTGGAGGTGCAAAGGAATAACAGTTATCACTTGGCAGAAGCAGATCTCACCCCATCTGCCGAGACTTTGCATACATTTTCAGCTTCCTGAGCAATGATTAGGGCTGTCAGAACCTCTTTAACCTTCTAACTGCTGGTCCCAACTGGCCTTAATTAGAGACTAATGAATTCAGAAGATGCAGGCCGTGAGGAAAACTGCCTTGACAGTTTGTGTACAAATTAAGCACCAATTACTTCATGCATCTTTTGCATTGCTGATACAAGTCTCTGTTATTATTTTTGAACATGGTCATTTTACCAAAAACCGAGAACTTTGTAAATGTATTTTTTCATTTTTAAGGCTCAACAAAAAAAAAAAAAAAAGAAAAAAAAAAAAAAACAAACCAGGAGGGTCATGAATATGTGAAATAAACTACTGTAGATGATAAAAAGATATTAAATTCCCTCTAGGGAATATCTTCCAACATTTTTTCCCCCTAATATCATATTATTATTATAATTAGTCACATAATGATCACAATTTAAGAAACAGACATAACATGGTACCCTGGATATTTTTATTAGGAATATAGCTGCTGAAGAAGGAAAACAAAGATACAGGTACAAGTCTTTCAGTTCTGGGATCTCAGAAAAACTTTTACCCCCACCCCCATGTTAGTAGGTTACTGACATTGTTACAGTTAGAAACAGGATCATAGGGAGCCATAGCTGTATAGTCAAGCAGTTCTGGGGGTTTAAGTCTCCCCTGTTCCTCTCTCTTATCCAAATCCAGAAGACATGAGTGTTCAACACAGTAATTTTTGGAAAATGACCCACAAGCCCAGTGCAGGTGCACATCTGCCATTATGGTCTGACAGGGCAGGAGAATGTTCACCACATCATCCCATAAAATTTGCTAAGTGAAAGTTTGGAGAACTTCTGCCCCTTCTGCTCCTGCCAGACCCAATGGGATACTAAATGTGACTTTACTGAAAAGACTTCAGACCGGTGCAGCTCGAGAACTGGTGAACAGGTCTCAGCTATGCAATCCTACATACAGACATACAAATATTCCTTCATTGGTCAGTTACACCTTCCAATTTGGACTGCTGCATCTTATCATTTCTCTTCATTACCATCAGGTTTCCCACTAATATGGAAATCAAGGCTACTTCTAAACCCCATCACAAAAACTCACCTGGCTCTGCTCCTGCAAAAATTTAGGATATATCAGTTTCTTCTTCAAGAATCTCCATCCCCTGCTCTCCCTGTTACAGGAAAGGAGGGATCCCTTCTGAAGTCTCTGCAGGAAGGAATCCAAAGAGAATCAGGGGGGTGGATGAATTAAGAGCATATAGCAAAATTTTCCCACTCGTGCCAGCTTGGACTGCAGGATGTGTGCTTTGTAATCTGCAGACACACAGAGCCGAAGAAGACCTTCAGTACTACAATACAAACTTCTCCAAATGTGGACATGTTTGTTGTGAAGGAAAGAAGGAAGTTTCTATCACATCAATAAATTCTCTTCCAAGAGGAACCAGAGAGCATTAAAGCAAACTTGAAAACACAAGTCTAGATTCTCAGTGGCAAGTCACAGAGCCTGTGTCTTCATGTCTTGAATTTCAGTGCAATAAAGCCCCAGTTAATATCTCTCATGAAGTTTCACCTTTGTCCACACAACACTGTGGACCCTCTTCTCAGTCCATTCTCTATAACATACTAGAGCTTCTTCCACACTATCGTCTCTTGCATTTCATCAAAAGTAATTTTAAACTTCTCTAATGAGGATGACCTAATGATCACTTGTCCCTGCCTAACTGGCCGTATTGTTAAACATTGGGATTTTCTGTTGACAACATTGCCTTGATTGCATTTACAACATTAAAACATGTTTTTCCATATATGTCAGAGTCCTTTTTTTCCCTTGAAAATGGACTACTGTTGAATTTAAAGACCTTAGTAAATTTTTTTCTCCCTGTTTTCATCTCAGCCTCCAGTCTGACCTCTGCCACAGACAACAGGTCCATATGCTCCAGATTTGGAGTTACAAGGCTATGGCTCCCTTGACCAAGACACACTGTGGTAGTGAAGTGGCTCTTAAAATCATATTCAGAGATGGTGAGCTGACCTTTATATTTATTTTAAAATAAGTAAAAGGTTTTGGCTTGGATATGTCCCTAACGTGTTACAGATTTTTCATAAACTCTTTTGTTACATTAATGTCTTTTGTTTAAGCCTCATTCCATTTCCATTGCTATTGTCCTTTTCTTTTTTTTTTTTGCTAGATCTCATCATCCTTCCCTAGTGTTTAGTAACAGTGCCTTCTCCCTCAGTAACACCTCCATATGGAATGAATGCAGATTTGACACTGTCATCTGGGTTATCGTTACACTGTGTATGGCTCCTTCCTGTTTATCACAGCTTGAAAAGCTCACGATAGAGAGGGGACTCGGAAGAAAAGAGAGGAAGGGTGACGCAGTCCCTTTGTCTGACCCAAAGCCCTGGCAGGTGATGAAGATATGCCAGCTTTGACATAAATCCTGCAGAGAAGGGAGTTATGGAAGTTATTGCCATAACTTAGGCAATGAAGGTTGAAGTAGTTGAAGGTTGAAGAAAATGGTGAAGTGTACCCACATGTGTATGTGTGTGTGTGTGTGTGTACACCCATGTGACTGTGTATACATCTGTGTGGCAGCATCCCACTTTCTAGTAGATATAGTTTATAATAAGACTATAGGACTTTTCCACCAGTTAGGTCACTGCTGCTTGTAGAAGGCTCCTTGGCCAGCCTGTATTTGGAAAGCATAAAACCTCTGAGGCAGAGTCCCCACTTCCCAAGGATGTGTAGGGTTTCCATGGGGCAGTAATTCTAGATGTTGGGACTGATACATGGCCTTGTCACACCACAGTTTTCTGGTTGCCTTTGACTTCTCACCCTCCCTTCAGAAATTGTCTCTTGAGTACATCACTACCCAGCTGAGATGGACCAACCTTAGGTCTTGGCCTCCTCACCAGACCATGTTGCTGCACCTCTCTGTAGTGAAGGTACAAAACATACATCTGGCCCAACAGGAACAAATTTCCCTGGCATTTTGGAAAAGTATCTGAAGTCTAAACTTCACCTCTTTTTTACTTACTGTTTGGGTTTTTTTCAGGTGGAGATACAGGTTTCAGTTCTGCTTTCAAACTTTATTCTTCCACCTGGTAGGCCCATTAAATTAATCTACCCCACCAGAGCAGTCAAAATTTTTTTTATTTTTTTTTTTTTAAGAGAGAGGAGGGGGGAGGGAGGAGGAAAGAAAGATAAGGAGGATTAAATAAACAGCACATTGAAAATCATGGAATAGCTAGCTGTCCCCTCATAGAAGACATTTATATTTAAATACTGTACATGGAACCAAAGCATCCACTGCAAAAACAAGCACTCTACATATAAAAATTTAAAACCACACTGATAACCCATCTGGCATCCTCCTAATTATGAATCTCTTAGTGGAGTAATATTCCCTTTAGAAGCAAAACAGTAAATACAACAAGGGAAACATGATTATGATTTTTTTTTTTGCCTTCTTTCAAGACAAGCATTTGTTCACATGTGGACCCAAAATCTTTCTCAACTGGAATTTACTGAAGTAAAGACATAACACAATGCCTGCTAATTAGACATTTAAGAAGAAAAAAAATACCCTGTTCTTCATCAGGAGACAACATTAATAGGTGCTTCATAATACGGAGTGTGTTTGAACCCCAGCTGTCTTGCCCCATAACTACAGAGAATTAGAAAGGCTCAGCTACTCCCTTCATCTTTATGTGCAGTCTAACCAGTCCAAGCTTCATAACAGTTAATCTTGTGGAAACAAAGCACAAGTCTTGATTATTTGGAGACAACTTCTTTCCCTTTCATGGGCATGCTATTTCTGAGGAGGTGCTACCCATACATTACTTCTCTTGACAGGCATCAGTTCCTTTCTCTGTCTGAAAAGTGTCAAGAAAGGCAGGCAGTGACTTCTGAGGGGATGTATGTCCCAGGTCATCTAGCTGAGGGTACACTTTTTTTTTTTCCAAATTGTACTATGGAGAATGGTGGCTTGAATAATTGCTTCCTTGAAAGTCATTACGTCCTTGCAAACAGATAATTTTATTCATTTTAAAACAGGTTCCCTTCAACAGGAACCCTGGAAGGAACTCCTTGAAAGATAAGATCTCCTTTAGGAAGTCCATCAAATTTAGGACTGCTTTTGAAATACAAGGATCTCATTGCACTAGCAAGTAATGGGATATCAGGCACTGAGCAAGGAAACCTTTATGGAAACTTTCAGCATCAGCTAGAGATTTTAACCATTGAGACTAGGGCACTGGAGAAGGGACATTATGCAGCACACTTGGAGAACTTCACCCATAACAAAATTTCAAGGCTCTAGGTGTAATTTCAGTGATACTCAGGTTTCTTACACACTAGCCCTTTGCTTTTGGATCTTTCTCCCTAAAAAGTATTCCCATAGTTTTTGTAGAATCAATTCTCAGTCGAAATTACCTGCTGCAACAGCAGGTACTAGTACCCTAGCACCATGCCAGGCTGCCTCATACCAGCAGCTCAGCATCACCCCCTTTTACAAACCCAGAACTCCCCTCCACTCCCACCCTGCATGTGTGGAGATCTCTGAACCGATAGCTTGACAGACTGCTGCTCAATATTGATTACCAGCTTTAAGAAATCTTTTCAGTTCAGTCGTAGGTTTATCTGCTTTGGTTGTCACATGGTCAGGGATGATGCCATCAATACAGATTACAAATCTGTCTCAGCACCCTATAAATCTGCAAGATTCCTTGTTTCAACCTTCCTAAACCATCCCAGTGTGTCCTGTTGGGCAGCAAGAGAGCCTGTGTGTGTTCCACATCACACCGTGTTGGCTGTACAAAGGGTGGGAAATGAAAAATCCAAGAGAGACTTAACAATGCTCTTGTTCCGACATCTGCTCCCAGCAAGGGCATCTAGGGACCTGCCGCACAGGTTTTTTTTTTCCTTAAAGATGATAACCATGAATGTTGCAACAAATAATAATGTAAAACATTTTGACAGCCAAGTAAGCCATGAAACATTAAATCTCCAAGGCCCATATGCTCCCCTCTGCTAACGCAAGTGGAGAGGAGTAAAAACCCTGTGGAAGCTGGCAGGGAGAAGCAGTTGAGCCACATCACAAGTAGTCCCACTCCCCTCTGTCATATCTGCAACCTTTCTGCTCCAGTGGCAGGGACAGGGAGGGGTGGAAGGGACAGAGGTTTACCTTGCTTGTCTCAGCATTATTGTCCTTCAGACTTGGGAGAGGTTTTCTCATGCTTGCAGCTTTGATAGCCAGCAGCCTGGCTGTAGACACAAGGAGCCCAGGGAAGCCTGACTTCAGGGAGAGTGACATGGCCAGAGGAGAAGAGGGACACAAATGCTGTGGGCAAAGGCATAAGATTTTAATTAATGTCTTGAGGGATTTTCCTGCTGTTCTTAGCTCCTCAACTGGTTTCCTTGCGAGCAAGCTGTCAGTGAGGAGCTTTGTCACACAAAATTGTTATCTCAAAGAAATTCCATAGGTTTCTTGGCTCTTAAGAACTCCTGCTACTTCCCTGTCCCAACTCTGCTACGTTGCAGAACATCCTCATTACTGACTAATGAGTAACACTAGTTTAGTTTAGAGTAACACTAAACCAGGGATCAGTTTGAAAATTCCTTATGTTCCAGTTGACTACCTAGATCCCACCCTTGCCCTGTTCAAATGGAAGGCAAGCATCACAAAAAAAAGAGCAAACATTTACCAGAGCCTCAGTGTGTACTGAGCCAGCATGGGCACAGCACACCTGCTTCTGCAGACAAGATGCAGGAGAGTAATGTATTTAATGTCACACCACAGCCCCAAAACCCCAAAACCTCTTTGTAACAAACTCACACGTGTGAACAAGGTTTTGCAGCCACAGCAGGGATCCTTAACTCCTTTATCATCACATCCATGGACATGACCAGGAAACCCACCAAAGCAGGGGGGAGGTTCCTTAGCCCAAGCAGTAACTTTCTATCACTGCAGTTTAGAAACTGTCAGAAGATGATATCAGGGCAATGGAATTAATGGGGGTTCTGGTCATACACTGGTTCAGAATTAGATACTCATGATTCAAGTGTCAACCTTAAAGTCCTGGTGAAGTGGCAGTTTGTAATTTTGTCAGTGGTAAGTCAGTGCCTTTTGGATTTAGAGATCTCTTTTTTTCTCTGATGAAACCTAGGTGGCTGGCATGCATGCAGACACAGAAAGCCTTTCTGAGGCCCCTAAAGAGGAGGCAGAGGCACCTGGGGCTTCACATGCCTAATATTTGGCAATAGGTGAACATGCTCACACATCAGATGCTAAATATTCAGTGTCTCTCAATTTTAATTAATCGTTGTGACTGAAGAAATCAAAGGTTCCATGGGGAAGAGCTGCACTGGAACATCAGATAAGGAAAACTTGGCGTGGGGATTTTTTTTTTAAGATAAAATGAATAGAATTATCTTCATTAATTCAATAACCACAGAAATATTTACAATGTAATTACATCAATTCTTTTTCTGTTCAAATATTATTTTTAAGGGCTTCTTGGCATCGAAGAGCCTCTTTCTTTGAAAATCCTGACCCAGTGTCAGAAAGAGAACAGACCTAAGTCTCTTAATCTAATGGCTGTTAGAGGGGGTGACTACTTTAGCAATGCTCGGCTGAAAAATGAACTTTGCAATAAATGACCTTCAGAGAAGAAGACTATTCATGTTAATTAGTAGCTCTTTTCAAACAGGATTCATATATGCATTAGACTATGTCATTTCAAACAATGCCATCATTGTAGTAAACATCAAGACAAGACTCAAGTACAGTTATGAAAATTTTAGAAAACTCTAGTTAGTTTTTTTTCCCCCTGAGATTATGAGTTACGATTACTGATGTGTTGCACAATAGGATCTCTCCTAATGGCTTTTAGCTTTTGCCACTGCCAACTTTTATATTTAAAATCCATACAATTATGGACAATTTATAAGCATTATGAGGCTCTCTATCCTCCTCACCCCATTTTTTGCATTGATTCTTACTGATTCAAAGCAGTTTTGAACCTGGCAAATCACATGCATTTTGCTTAAAACATAACATTCATTCTTACAGAGCCCACTTTATTCTTATTACTACTTATTACTTATTATGCATATTTAATTTAAGAATGCATATTCTCCATTAAAAAATTAGAATATTTTTAAGTACTGGAAAGTGATTATTTTGGTTAGTTCCCCTTGATTAACCACTCAAATGTGGCTGCATTCTTTCTGAAGCACATACATAAAAAGAATTTTAAATGGCAAAAGGAGGCTATCGAAAGGAAAAACATGAACAAAATAAATTAATGCCCAAAATAAGATATATTACTTTTACAGGGCTTTTGTCAAAATGCATCTTAGAAGACAGTTACAGCACATAAAAATTTTGATCTCCGAGGAGAGATAAACTTGGTACAATAAATATGATGTAGAAATGTTATTAGAAAATACAGTAAGCAGAAGGTAATGGGCAAGAAAATTGTATAATTCTGAATTGACATGAATTTTGGGCTATATTTATGAACTGATTTTTTTAAAATATGCATTTGAGAAGTAGCTTCCTTGCTGCTGACCATTCAAACCCAAATACAAAGCTAATTTGAAAAGCTAGCCCATCAGGCACTATGCGCAGTTGTTTCACTATCCAAAAAACATACATTCCTAACTAATTAGAGAATTAACAATAAATGTATTGTGCAATAGCATTTTAGCAATCTGTTTAATGAAGAAAGTAATCTGTGTTGCAAAACAATTAGATAACAAAAGGGAAATTAATAAATATTTATAAGACCAATGTATATGGTTTGTTTGGAGCCTTGCAAGATTCAGAAAAGGCAAATAATTCAGTTGAGCAAACAAACTGGAAGATTGGGCTCTTCTTAAATATCTAGAACATGACTGTTCATTATTAACGACTTGGAGGGGCTGCTCTCTGATTTGAGATGGGCATCTGATCAGAGATGAGGGGTGATGGGCAAATCTGTCTCTCCAGTGTTCACCACCGGCTTGGACAAGCAGGTCGCTGCTCTGCACTCTGACTTTTATGAGTCATCTTCACCAGAGGTCAAACTTCCTTCACACATTGTGTAAGGAGCCCAGCTACTTACCTTCATATCACAAATTCCTGTGAGCCAAAAAGCTTTCAGAGCACTCCTCCTCATAAGGACAGCCCTTCCTGACCCCTGACAGCCTTTCCGATTTTGATTTGGTCACACTCAGCACAGGGTATGTGCAATGGTTTAGATGTAGCTACTGTTTTATTTGTGGGATTACGTGGGATACACAGATTTTGTTTGTTTGTTTGTTTTAATCTTTTGACATTTCAAAAGTAAAGTAAAACCTGAGGCACCCTCAACTTGATCTTTCCTGCTTATTTTTGGGTGGGTTTTTTTGTGTATGTATGGCATTATTATATCTGTTCTTTAAAGAAATTAAAAAGAAGAGTGGACCAGATGTGGGATTCATTTTAGTCATATTCAATCTGTGCAGAATTCAAAGAAATGGTTCCTTTATTTGCTCTCTTCTGGGAAAACATCTTGAGTTCATTTTGTTCTGCTTATAGACTTGTAGAAATAGGTCTGGAAAGGTACTTCAAGAGCTCATATTGTCCATCTTACTGCCTCAAGGCTGACTCACACCCAGTGCTCTCCAACAGTATGATAAACTCAAGTATAACAATAAACTTTTTTTTTCCCATGAAAACACTGCAATAGAAAGTATAAGGTCAAGAAATAAGCTAGCAACATCTCATAACTGCCACAGGATTTAACATTGTTCTCTAAGCACTCATGGGTGCTGTCTGCTAGAGGCAGGACATTGGCCCTGTGGCTGCTGCTATGTCCTCAGGGTACACCCAGCTGCAAGTTGTGAGGGTAGCTACCCTGCCTTCTGCAGATTTACCCTGGCTTCAAATAAGACAGCTCAAGTACCACAACAACCCTACTGCATCTGCTTTCTGGCTATTCTAAGGGCACACAGGCATCCTCTGAGACCTGCATCGCTACAGGGGGGCTGAGAAGGTGTAGAGGTATCATATGCTCCTCTAAGAAAAGTTGCCCAGCACATGTTCAAAAGGCTCAGCAGTGCTTGTTGTCTTGGGAGGGAGAATCATGGGGTGAGGATAGATGCCTGAAATGTGACCTAGCTGCTGGACCAAGGTCTCCCAGTCCCAATCCATCAAGACCCACAGGACAATTCTGCAGTGCTGCTGCAATTTTGCAGCTTCTTGTCTTGACCCAGGGGCAGGTGTGGGGATCACATGTCCTGGAAGCAGAGGCATTGTCCTGGCTTGGTAAGGTGGTGGTGAGGGCCAGTGTGTGGTTAGGAGAAAAATGTACAGATGGCTTAATCCCCTTCACACCACTGTCTCACATCCAGCTTGTGGGTTTTCAGTGCTGCTGGTTACCCAGACATGCCTCCCCTTTCCCCCGTTAGCCCACCCTCTACCACTATTCCCTTCAGGGATGTTTATGCTGTACCTATGTCCCAAATTAAACAGCATCTCATTTTGGACTCAGGCACTGCCAAACAATCCTCAGCAGCATTTAGCTGTTAGTACTCTCCCTGGCATGGCTGTGTTCTGGGCCAGCTAGTGTAGGTCCAAAAATAACCTGCTGGGCAGCAGCCAGGCAAGGAATGAGGAAGAAATGCTGACTCTGTAATAAAGAATGTGGGACTTGCATTCAGCCTAATCCAGCACTGGCACAGCCCAGAGCCAAGCAGCCTGGAAATGGCAAGGGAAGCAGGGAGAAGGAGCAGGGCAAGGGGCACCTAGAGCCCCAAGGAGCAAGGAGGAATGGCTGGAGCTGTGGTGGGAGTGATAACAACCTTGACTGCATGAAAGAGGTTGGTTCCTCATAGCAATTAGGACCCTAAAAAGAGAGAACAACAAGAGTAGTAGAGGATAGCAAAAGGAAAATTATGGTCCAACAACACAGAATAACAGGACCCAGACTCCCTGCAGTGATGCATCAGACCTACTTGCTCTCACTGAACCGTAGCTTTGGTTTTCTGTAGAAGGGGTTAGATGAGTTTAGTGCACATAATAATTTCTACAATAAAGCCCCACACTGGGTGACTGGTGTTTTGCCCTTTTCGCACTTCGAAGTCTCAGGCTGAGCTGTAATATTTGTTCACCATCATTTTGAATGTTCTCTCTCTAATCCTTGAATGAGGCAGTTGGCAAGACACCCAAAAGTTGTCCCTTGATCTGCTGGCCTGGCCAGGGACTGGCGGTATCTCACAGTTAGGACACACTGCTAGCTTGCTTTCAAGCATTGCTCAGACAGAGAGCAGGAAAAGAGCTTCACTCCCAGATACTGTTCCCAGTAGATAGGTTGGATACAATCCACCTGTTAGAAAATTTAGATGTGGACTCAAGTCATGATACTGCAACATCAGTGCAACATGGCAAGTCACTGTCTAGTTTATTTACAGATTAGACACAGCTTCATGTGCTAGCTAGGGATATAAGTTTGTTGATCAGAACATTGCAGACTTCATTTCAAAGGGACTTCTCTATCCCCCTTCAGAAAGGACCAAAGACAACAGGCAGGAGTGAGTAGGCAGGAGTGAGTTTCTTTGAGGACAGTGAGGATGAGGGAGGCCAAAGATAACAGCCAGTGTCTGAGCATTTATCCAATAGGTAGAAGGCTCATATACATTTTGGATTTGGATCTAGGTATTATCAACTCAAGAGAATCTCAGAGAGTTGTGGTCAGTGGAGCAGCGTCTGGATGGAGGCCTGTGACTAGTGGAGTCCCCCAAGGGTCAGTGCTGGGTCCAGTATTATTCAATATTTTCATCAATGACCT
>JAOEGS010018683.1:26307-43742 GCA_025447755.1 Corythornis vintsioides
TCTGAGCAGCCTGCTCTAGTTGAGGGTGTCCCTGCTCACTGCAGGGGGGCTGCACTAGATGCCCTTTGGAGGTCCCTTCCAGCCCTAGCCATTCTATGATTCTATGGTTCTGTTGTGAGCTCCTTGGAACAATTTTTCTCTTTTTTTTTTGGTGAATTCAGCACTTTCTAGAATACAACTTTTTCCTGCATCATGGTGGTTTCCTTTGAGCATGAAGGGTAGCTTTACATAGCATTTTCCAACACCAAATCAAAAAAGGAGGACAGAGAATTTTATAAGAAGCCAGGATTAACAGAGCACTTATAATGTAGCTTCCAAGGTAATAAACTGGCAGTCATCAGGAACACTACAACAAAAACCATGGAAGTGAAAACATGTGTACTGTATTCACAAGAACTATCTAGTGATATTGATGAGTTCTGTCTGTGACTGCACAGTGACTGCTCTATGTTACTTTGTTTTGTAAGTTGTTTTTTTGTTTGTTTGTTTTTTTGGTTTTTATTTTGTTGTTTGTTTGTTTTTTTTCCTGAAATATAATGTTGGGGTTTAATTTGCAAACAGTCACTATTTGCAAATGAGCAAAGGAGTATGACGTGCTGTGTTTTACCTTTTTCTAAATCAGTCAGAATCCTTCTGTTCAAATAAATGAAGCTTTTTCTTTCTGCTAATGGTGCATGTGCAGCATTTTATTTCAAAAAGGAGAAGTGGCATGAGTAGCTGAACATCCAGTCTTCCTGACTCTCTGTTCATGGATGGAATTTGCATTGCATTACATCCTGCAGCTGGTATGTGCTATCAAAACCAAGAAATGCCAACTGATGTAGAGAAACCCATGAAGGCAGGAGACACAATGCTCCTATGGCAAGTTAATTCATTTTCACAAGAGATGAGAGTAACTATAGATCTCACCACATTCAATGTTAATTGCAAAACTCATCTCTCTGACTTAACTTTGCCTCATTAATTTCTTCACACATAGTTGCCAGGTAGAACCACATCTAAGCACAAATGGAAGCAAACAAAACCATGCTAATCCAGCTCATAAGGCTAGAAAAAAGAAAAAAAAAAAAGAAGAGAGGAGGAGGAGAGAGAGAGGAGGAGAGAAAGAGAGGATGAGAGGAGAAGAGAGAAGAGAGAAGAGAGGAGAAGAGAGGAGAAGAGATGAGAAGAGAGGAGAAGAGAGGAGAAGAAAGAGAGGAGGAGAAGAAAGAAGAGAGGAGAAGAGAGGAGAGAAGAAAAGAAAAAGAAAAAGAAAAAAAAGAACAAGAAAAAGAAAAAGAAAAAAGAAAAAAGAAGAAGAACTGGCATATTTGGAAGATAGTCAGATATTGTGCTGGTAAACACTATGTAAATACTGTAAGAAGCAAATATAACTTGTTCATAAAAACTTCTGCAAAACATACTGTCACCTCACTTTTTAAGAAAAATTCCATTTGGGTTAACCCAAACCCACTTTTGGTTTTCTATGCTTAGAGACCAATATTAAGAAATAAGGTAAGCATAACCTATTTCAAATCACAGCAGACACTCTTAGATCCTCTCCAAAACTACCCAAAGATATAGGTAAATTTTGCTATTGACTTGGACAGGGCGTGGATATTGCCAGAAAGAGTTAATTTCTCTTCTTCCCAATTTTCATCCCAAAGAGGGATGCAAGACATTCACTGACTATGTGAGGAAGCTGTGAGGAAAAAAGATTGATCCTGTGTATCACTAAGTGCAACGGAAATGGGATGTCCCTGCAAGAGAACATTTCCTGGGTGATAACTCATTCCCCTTCTGAAACACAGAAAGGAGTTGTGAAGAGCAACACGAGAAGATGTGAACTGATGATGAGTGGTGTACACAACTTGCTCATCTAAACATATTATTATTTTTGCTTTCTTCTGCTAGTTTTCCCAACAGTACTGTTGATTTAACCCCATATAGCCACATCAGGAGGACTGAAACATCAAATAATATCCATAATCATTACAGAGCAGTTTGTGTGCTCCACAGAGGTCTCTTCACTTATTTGCCTGAAAAATGTCTGTATCTGCTGTGAACAGACTTGAGCACTCAGCAGTCAGAACTCCAGCTTGATTCCACTCAGCTGAACCCGAAATTAGATCTTAGACAATAACCAGCTCTAAGACAATCAACCTCGATCCAGGCATTTCTAGTGAATGAGCATTCATTGTCCTTGCACAAAACGTGAGCAACCCATCAGTACAGTGTTTAATTGTCTGAGCCTGACCAAGAGAGCTGTATGCAAAGCAAAGGCCGGGTACTAGGGACAGGGCTACAGCCCCTGCTAGCTGCCCTGTTGTCCCTGCCTGCCCTTGTGTTCATGCCCCAGGCTGGTAAATGCCATCAGCCACTTTTCAAAGGTCTCCTTCTTTGTGGTTTTAGCCCTAAAATCAGCCATGGCAGTGATTATTATCAGATCCGTGCTCTACGTTTTTTGGCTCTTTTCTTGAGCTGAACCATCTGTTGAATGACAAGCTCTACCTGAATTATCTTGAGTACTTTTTTATTCTGTTTTAGAGAAGGAATGGCACATCAGATACTTTATCTTCTACTGATGTGTATTCTCCTGTCACCAAAGAAACAACAAGTTTTGTTTCTTTGATTTAATCTACCAAACTCCATTTCCCTTTCTAGTCATAATTTCTAATTATTTCAGTCTCCTGGCTCAGATATTAAATCAAGACCAATATGCATAATCTATTGATTTAAATAATATTTACTCATGAAGTCTGCAGTTTCCAGGTGAGACATTCTTCCCTTAGAAAATACACAGCACTCCTACTACCATGAGTTGCAGACAGATATATGCAACTCAGTCTCTAGAAATCCATACACTAGGATATACTTAGGCCACAGCTTTGGCTGTCCACCATACTGTAGGAAGTGTGATTAAATAAACTGAATACCTATAGCTCTCTACATTTACTGTTTAAGGGTAGAAAGAAATCTATACTTGAGATTATGAAGATTAAATCACAAAGATGAATTTTACCCAAATTAAAAATGACTTTGACACTAATGGATGTCTGTGAAAATCAGGCACATGCATGGGGCAGGATTTTGGTGATTAAATTACTTTTTCATTATTTTTTTCTAAATTTGTTTTTTGGGGAGTGAAACTTTGAAGGAAGAACTGACAGAATACTGTAAAGTAGGTAAAACAAATTTTCATGAGGATTAAAAAGAAAGGAAGCTTTCAGTAACTTTCACTCATAAAGAAGACTCCAATACAGGATACAACAATTCAGGCGCAAGACACTAACACCTTTGGTTCTGACCCTGCTAATGTGCCCATCACTTGCTGTCAATTATCTCAAAGATAATTTTAGAAAACTTTCAAACCTAAAAGAGACTTCATTTGATGCAGAAGTCATGAGAAACAACAGCCATCCAAATCATTTTTTTCTCCCTTCAGGAGCCTAAAAGACTTAAAAATTGAAATATCTTTATCTTCAATTACCAGTAAAACATTTTATGATTTTTTTTTTTTTTAACAAAAAAGAGCTTTTATGGGAAATGTGAATTTTTAACCAAGATATTTCTGATTTTGTTTTTTAAAAATGAACAAAGCTTCTGAGAAATTAAAGTTCATTTATTTTTCTTTTCTTTCTTTTTTTTTTTTCCTTCAGATAAAAATTATTTCCTGACCACTCCCAACTCCTATTATAGGAAAATAAAGCAAAATTGTAAATGCTGTGCAGAAGTGCAGAGCCAGCACATGTGTCTACATAAAACCATACATGGTCAGTTTGGTAAAGTGCCTTCTGGTACTATTTACAACCGATCAGTCACGAGATAAGATATGCTTGCACTGGACAAAGTCTTGAGGTTAGATGTTGCTGCCATGCTTTCCACAGTTTGTCATTAACCAGCTATTGCAAGATGTTTTTTAAGTACTTTCATCCTGTCTCCAGCTCAGCACTGTCTCTCTCCCTTAATAACCAGACTAAATCAGCAGGAATAATTAGGGAATCAGACACTACTTAGTGCCAGTACAGGCAGTCAACTTCTATATCTCTTCCTATTCCATAGGGTCACCCCCCTTCTTGTGAAGCTCAGTCTTTTTCTTACAGGAAGGCACAATGTGCTAACTCATAATGAAAAGATTTTTTGGGTCGTGTGATTCTTATGTTTTGCAATTACATACAATACATACAAAATGTATTTTCTCTCTCCTCTTTCTAGTAAACTGTCACTCCTCCAGCAGAAACTGGCTCGCTTTTTTTTCTTGAAAACCCAAGGGAATTATACACCCAGGCCAATTCTATATGATGTAAGTAGGTAGCCCCCTAAGGATCTCTTGAAAAGGCAAGCACTAGGACTGCTTTCTGAATGCTTCTTTAGCTAAAATTACCACAATTCATGCTCAGGAATTCTCTAGAGAGAGATGCATTGTCACGCTTGGACAGCAAAGTACAGATATTGCACTTCACAGGAAAATAAGAAGAGAAACATACAAAGTTTATCTCTGCCAAATAATTTTAAAAGCTGATTTTTGCATCAAAGCACTTCCTAGAAAGATGCAATTCTATGCAATGAAGAACCCTGTGATGTGTGTGTATGCACGGAGCGAGAGCCTCACTCAAAGTCTTAGGTTCTCATAACAACACACGCACTAGACTTGAAGTACACATCTCTTAATATATTCTATTACCTCATTGTCATTTACTTGTTGGTAATGAATGCGTGTGTTAACAGAACAGCATGCTGATGCATTTTTTCTGCCATTGTATGTAACATATTTTCTAATTCTTCTGCTCTATTCAGCATTTGACCCTAACGATAGGGGATTATGGTATTAACTCTCTACACAGCACACATTCTTTACAGACTTTCACTAAATACTGTAAGCCTGCTGCAGAGCGGAATAAAAGTGAAAGCATACCGTCTGGTCTTAAGCTGTGCACACAGAGGGTCGTGATCCAATTGGAAGGGAAGCAGAATTTTAAAAAGAAAGAGGTTTGACAAAATTTTAATCCTTGTCATTTTCATTTCTCTTACCCTGTGGATTTGGGTGATTTTATTTACACTGTCAGCTTGAGCCTAGGGATTGAAAATCAGGCTTTTATGGAGATTATTAAAAGTACATACAGTACACTAAAGGCTGGACCACTGCTATATGCTACTAAAAATATGAATGTGGATGTTCTATATTATACATTTAAGGAGGTAAGTGCCATCCTCCCTGTAAGGCTGGACTTAGTAGTTAGGCTCATTGTGATTATGCTGAAGTGCATGTTTTAACAAGGGTATTTATGAGTGGCATCAGAATGCCAGAAGTGCACTGAAGAATGGAGAGATACCTTCTAAAGGGACAAGGCAGAAACATTTTAGGTGCAACTGTGGAAACTGTCCATATTGAAGGTGTACCTGGACATTGAAGAAGCTCCTCCTGGAGGAGCTGCTGCTCTCCCGACCCCACAGCCAAGGAAGGGTAGCTTGAGGTTTAGGCCAGCCTCAGAGAAACAAGAATCTCATCATGGGTGACTTTCTCCTGGAAGTCCTCTCCTGAGGTTGGTCTCACTTCCATAGCAATGGAAAACTCCCAGGGCGGTGTCTAGGCAGGTAAGAGATGGTTTGGTTTGAAGATGCAGCACAGAATTGCTAGGTTTTGATGCAACGCCAAGTGGCTGGAGCCTCCTCAAGTTATGTAGCCATCTACAATGGGGATGCCTCCTGCTCCAGCTTTCCCAAGGAGTATCCATGGGTTGGAGCTGCCTGTTCTGGGGCCAGACAAAGATGATTGCAGGAGGAGATGAACCATGCCACCTTCCCAGCAGCCCAGGCTATTTCTCACCCGGTGTAGGTGCAGATGGGTTGCAGCAGCTGCCTCTGTGCTCTTGGAGATTTTTGGCTCCAATTATTACATCTCGAGTAGGGCTTTTCTGACTCGTTTCACCCTTCAGCCATGATTTTGTTGTATCAACTAAAGTAGAGCTCCAAATAGGGACAGAAACACAGGTAAACACAATGAGTTTTTTTCAGACCAGGGTGCCAAAAATCCCTGAACCACCAAAGGGCTTAATTTCTCAACTTCCCACCTAAGAAATTTAAGAAAGTATGAGCACTGCTCATGCAGCTTCAATGCAATGAGCTCACTGCATCCCTGTGTGGTGAGGACGGAAACAAATAGCCCCAGGAGACACCCTGAGACTGTCTTTGGGAGCCAGAGTGAAGTCCCTACTTTGAGAGCAGCTTTCCTGGCACAGCTGGAGGGAAGGAGCACATTAGAAATCTGAATTCACTTCCACCAGTCCAAACCTGTAGGTTTGTTTTGACCCTGCCCTGTGGAAGTGCACACAATGTGGTGGGGTTGATCCTGCAGCCCCAACCTCAACAACAGTTGGTAACTGAGAATTTCAGCAGGACAGGATTATATCCTTTAGTCCTGCAAACTCTTCACACACACAGACACACACATTTTCACTCCATGGTTCATGATAAAACTGCAGGATTGAGGCCATAGTTACATACTATTTCACACAGACCTGGTTAAAAAGGTTATTAAAACAATCCTGCCTGGACTCTGGAAAAGGGAGAGATGGCTTTTCCAGTTTTCCACTCAGAGAATCAAAAAAAGTTATTTTTCCATCCAAGGAAACTGCTTGAAATCAAGATACGTGACTCTCACTGTCCTCACAGCTCTGTAACCTTGGCTATCTGAGGCATGTAAAATAGGGGGTTATTGTGCTAAGGAATGAAATGAGCAGAAGCGCTTGCACAACTTGGCCATCTCACAATTGAAAATGGAGTTAAGCTGGCTCCACCTAACTAGAGTGCCAGCAGCACAGGCTTTTGGAGATGTGCTGCTTCCATACCTCTCACAGCCAATTTTCAACACACTTAGGGTGCCTCTTAATAACAGGGCCAAAAACAAACCCCACTGAGGGGAATGGGTACTTGTCCTTCAATGTAAGTGGCAGGTGGATCAGGCCCACTCAGAAGAATTTGGCTGCTGTTCTGAGTGGCTCTCAGTGTGCCAGGGTCATGCTAAGACATCCAAATTGGCATCTCATAAAAATCATATTGGCATCTCACAAAAATCCAGGCTAAACCTGTCATCCTTAGGTTGGAAGTCTCTGACTTGGGCCTCATCCTGCAGAGGTGTTCAACACCCTCAGCTCCCACTGACTTCACTGTGAGCTGAGCAGGCTCAGTACTTCTCAGGATTGCTCGTGCTCTACAGGATTGGACTTGTTGTCCTTAATACTATCTCATTCTGGTTATTCCCTATTGCCCAAGGATAATCCCACAGCATTATTCCCATTATGTCACTTGCCATTCCCATTATAGTCTTTAACAATGTTTTAAACCTATCTTTCATTTTTAATTTCCTTAGCAAAATATCTGTATTTTAGTTGTATGCATTTATGTAGTCTTTGAAAAATGTGCTTTTATTACACATATGGCATTATCATGTAGCTTCACTACTTTACGAGTCTGGTAGATGAAAACAACTCTGACTACAAGGGGAAGCCACATGTGTAAATATTTTTAGCATCAATATTATTACCTGTTCCCAGTCATAAAAGTATAATTAAACAGCACATATTAAAACAGTACACTGCAGGAATCATTGCAGTTTACTTGTCTGTTTCATTCAAGAGAGGGATTTTTTTTTTTAATTTTTTTTTTTTTTACTGTCTTTAGGCTGGGAAGGAAGGAAGAAGCCATCACAACCATTTTATGTCTTTAGCATGTGCAGTTACAAGGCAAAGTACCGGGATCTTACAGACCACTGTAGTTTTGATTCACCTTTCTCCTTGATTAATTGCTAAGCTGCTGCACAATGGTATCTTCCATTCAGCAGCAAGACTTCTCCAGTGATGTTTTCTTAGGTCAGAGACACCTGGTACATCAAGTGCCTCCACAAGTAAGAGTCAGGTCAGAAGTGCCCCACCCCTTCCTGTTTGCCCATTTTGTCTCCTTCCCAAAACTCTGCTCCTATTCCTTAGGAGAGCAGGAGGTCTGAGTCTTCCCCTGAGCATTGTTTTAGGGCTCATGGTGATTTCCACCTGAGTCCAAAGCCTGTAGCACTGCCTGACCTACATCATCACTCTCAAAAGTGTTCACCTGAAATAGAGCTGCTTCCCTTCCTCCCTGTCCTGATTCCAGACAGTTTATTTCTCAACTATAGCACACAGATTTTGGAAAGCCCGGATACTCAGTCCACTGGGCTGCCCAGCCTTATGTGAGGCAGGACAGAGGTAGGGCTCCTGACATCTTCCAGCTTGTTTTCCGGCTTTCTGGCTCCAGAGAGATTGCTGTATGCATGTTGCCCATGGGCTCGGACATCTAACTTGAGGCCATGGAGGAACCCAGGGCATTAGAGGACTCCTGTGTGACCAGGCTGATTTTTGAATTATGTTTTAGTCATTGGCCAGTTTGACACATCATGAAAAACAAATCACTTCAGATTGAATTAAAAATGATATTTGGAAGCACTTATTTTTTGAAAGAAAAAAAAAAGGAGTGTAGGATATAAGGCCAGAAAGCGTCAGCTGGGCCAGCAAGTGCAAACTTCACAGATGATTAGACTAGAGTCCACAGGCATCCCACCTGAGATATCTACACACACCACTGGCCCCAGGATGCTCCCCAGCAGTTTGTAACAAACTTTACACTTCATCATAAAGCAGCTGCAAACTTAATGAGTCCCAGGAAGCAAAGAGGCAAGATACAATGCATTGTCAATAACCCAAATCCTTATAATAGAAGTAAGCAGGTGAAATGTCCTGCTAATCCTAAGAAAGTAAGACACATGAAGACAATCCCCTTTTCTGCAGTAGTTCCTGACAATCTGATCAACAGAGAAATTTCTTCCTTACCACAAATCTGGTGATCACTTTAAATGTGATCGTATGAGTGAGATACATGTGGAGATTATAGGCCCTAGCCTACCTCCTGCTCTTTCATGGTTCAGAGGTGAAAAAGAGACCAACCCAGAAGTCTAGCAATGCATAAATGGAAAGTAAAAATGACCCTTACTGACCTCCACAGACTGCAAACAAAAGTCCTGAAGCATGTGATTAATAGAATAAAGCAATGGTGCAAATAAACAGCCAAGTCTCTTTTCAAACTCAGCTGCTGACACCTAAACATCAGATACCAACTGATCCACATCACAAGCCTCATTTTCTGTCCCTAAGAATACTGTGATACAATCATTTTCATTAGTGTAACCAACTGCAACCTAAAACAGTTAATTTCTCTGTTCCCATTACCAGAATATCACTTCTTGGGTGGATGGAAATCTCTAATTTCTAGTCGAATATATTAATAATCAGCTTGCATCCACTTGATCTCATACCAGTATCATTCTTTAACTAATTCTTTTGTTTTTGAAGTTTACCTCAAATGTCTTCATGAAAACTCATCATATACACTTTCAATCTTAGTTTTACCGGATGAAACAATTCAAGAGTGGTCAGTATTTCCTCATAAAATAAAGCAAAATTTTAGTACAGGTTAACTTAAAAAGTTTCAACTGTTTAATGCCATCTTAAAATTATTTTTAGATCCACAATGAAATAAACATTATTTTAAAGCAAATACAGTTTTCTAATGATTTTAAAATACATTCTCAACCCATGGACACAAAATTGGAAGTTTAAGAATTGATGGAAAAAAAATTTTGCCCAACTCCAAACAGAAACCACTAGAAACTGAGACTTACCTAAGAGATATTTAGAAATGGAATTAAAGAGAACAAGAAAACAAAGCCTTGGCACATAAACCAAAAATTTGAACCTGGATGCACTAGCAGTTTTGAATCCCAGAATTCTAAATGAAGCATGTGGAAGATTACTAGAAAATTGGAGGAAGAATTTGCAATTTGGAGTATTTCTAAACCTCACATAAATGACATCTATTTCCTTTTCCTCAGCCCTAATTATCTTATTTTTTAAGTTCATGTTCCTTGAGTGTTTTTCTATTTTCATTTGAGAATTCAGAATTCTCTGCTAATGTTTATACCTCAAACAGAGCCAATTCAGGTTACTGGGGATACAACCACCCATCTTTTATCATACTTTTAGCCTGTATTCTCTAACCCTTCCCTCCTCTTTTTATCTCCTCTCAAGTTTAGGTCCTACATTCTTATAACCTGTACTTCTTTCTAAAATAATCTATATGGATAAAAGCACTTGCATATTTTCCCAGCATTTTTTGCATCTATTCAGGGTCCTCTTAACTAGCAATAGGTAAACCATCCTACTTTCCCATTCCCTGCTCCTTCCATCTGGTCACCACACGGCTTTTACATCTTCAAGTGCTTCAATGTGAAGAATGGACTGAAACAAAATAATGACTCCATTACATGTCCTATCTCCTTCTCATAAATTTCAAAGACAGATGAGACCATTATCACCTGCTCTGATCTCCAGCACAACACAGGACTTCCCCAGACAGATTCCTCATTTCATGATAGGAAACAACAGCCCTGACTCATAGCTCTGGCCCAATGCAATGATGGCCATCTCCCAAGAAATAAAAAAGAGCAATCCTGTTTCATGTACTCTTGCACGAGACTTTTGATTACTTGTTGCACAAAATTGTTGAACATGAATTTTACTATGAGAAAATTCCATACACATTCTCATTGCTTTTAAAAGTTTATTTCATACCAACATTAAGAGGGGAAAAAAATAAATAAATAGTCTGGAGAAAATTATTGTTATTAGCATTATTATTGCCAAAACTGTATCTTGTCTTTCACTCCAAGATTTGATACCAAGAGCATAATTAGATAACCCCAAAAAATCACAGTAATTGACATTTGCTTGTCCTTTCAGGACAGCACAGCACTGGTTACTCCCTTGACTGCTCCATTGAAAATTATACATTCAGGGTGCAATGCAGTATAAGCCTAATTGTAACTCCTACTTAAGGAAATGGACTTCATCACTTCTCCCAAGAATTGCCTTTGGGAATTCCTCCACCAGCCACAAAGAAAAAATACTACCTACTGAAAGTAGAAAGCTGCACCCTGAAGCACCTAGCATCTACTACTTCTCAGAAACTTCTCATTCAAGCACCAGCCTTCTATGTCTCAACTTTACCTACGGTGCTTTGGAATAACCGTGGGTCCAGAGAACATGTATTTCTGAGACAAGGTCTTTTTTCTCTTGCCTGATCCGAGGTCACCGAGGAGCTGCTCTGCCCCAATGTGCGTGGGCAGGAGCATCCCTATGGCTGTGTTAAGGCAGCTGGGGGAAGGAGCAGCTGGATCCACCAGCAGCCATGCAGGCGTGCAAATCAGGCAAGTGTTTGGTCCGGAGGCCATTCATAGCCCCATCCTCCCAGCAGCAGTTGGCTCGCTCCTGGTGGAGATAGAACATATGCTCCACTCCACACATCCTATCCTGTGATTTTATTACCCCAATTCACTCTGCCTGTAGTAATGAGTACAGGTCCTGAAACAGGTATTCTTTACTTCTTTTTTTTTACCATATTGAGCCCACAAAAATATTCAGAAAAGTTGAGAATCTGTACAGCTTTAAACCTCTGTCAGAGAGCATGTAGTGTACCAGCCAGAGAAGGGGAGAGCTCTCAGCTAGCCAATGGCTAAAAAATTACAGGGATTATCCCTGGAGAAATATAAAGTACTCTCCAGATGCTCTGTCATGGGGAAATAGAAAAGTATGGAAAACACAGGACAGCCTTGTATCAAAGGGTCAGAGAACACAGAAGTAGCCACGTGAGGTCTCAGATAACACCCACAAGTCCCATCACCTGTGGGTGGCATTTTCCAGTACTTGCACATGTCTATTAGTCTTGCCACAGTAAAATGTGCATTTCTGCTGACAGCAAATTGCTATCGCTTGGGCATACTCTTGATTTGCCATACAAAAACATCTTGAACAAAGGTTTTTCCTTCACTGCTTCAGGCAGGCAGACAATCCTGTGAAGTACAGGTGAAGAACAACCATATATCTCTATACAGGACTAATAATATCTAGGAAACTGGTTTCAGTATTATTTCTGAGCAGCATAAGAATGGAGAACAGTTCCCATCTAACACCATGAGACTAGAGCTGCTGCAGCCATACCGCCATGGTGCCCACACTGGACGAGGCCAGCATAACAGATCCCTATTTCCTATCTATTTTATGCACAGAAAACCCTGCAGGAGCAGCCCAAGAAGATTCACTGCCTTTCCTCTGGTAGGAGGGGGCATTCTGGCTGTCACGGTTTAGTGACTAATACCTAGTTGGTCAGTTTGGGGTCACCTGTCCTGCCTGCTCCTCCCCGCAGGTGAAGTCTTTCATTTTTCTGCACCCCTCAGTGCAATACACAAGTTCTAGCAGTGGCCTTGGTCTGCATTCCATCCCTGGTAGTAACTCTAAACATAAGGTGTTATCACTACTAGAAGCAGACACTATCTGCAAAACATGCTGCTAACTTCAGAAAGTGCAGTCAGTTAGAAAACCTGAGCTGAAAAGTAAAATCACTGAACAGAATTTGCTCAGCTCTCACCCAAACCAGGACACTGGCCCAGAAACATGTGCTTGCTATCAGTGGCAATATATTTTCCTTTCTCTCCCCAAACTGGATTACAGGAATAGTGTCCCAACTCCATCCTCAGGCAGCTACAGTCTGCATCTCCCTTTGTGTGCATGTGCATAACCCACCCTTCTTTCACAGATCTCCTTGCTCAGGCCCAATCTCTGTTCTGCAAGTTGGCATGACGGCAGCATACCAAGTAGGAGGTTTTGGCTTGTGTGTAGAGTTTGGAGAGCGGTTTTGTAGTAAGTTGCTATACTTTTTGGCTTGCAAGCCCTGGGAGCATATGGCCCATTGCTTGCAAAATGCTGATATTTTAAAATTGGGGGAGGAATAGAGCATGGCACATTTATTTTACTTCAGTGCCACTATTTTTGCCAAAACATTCCCTGCCACACCATCCTGGATCATGCTGTTCTATCCATCTTTAAAGCGAACCCTCCAATAACTAAAAAGTAGATGATGCAAGATAGATCCCTAACAGGCCTGTGGAAAAACAGCCTTCCTCTACTCAACCTCCAATATGAAATGCTGTCAATTAATAACTAGAGTGAGCAGCCAATGCTGGACTACTTCTGCTCACTTCTGAATTCTTTGCAGCTGGCCTTGCTCATACTTTCAACAAACATCTTTTCTTTTCCAAGCAATCAAAACTTTATGGACTGTTATTTCCTTCCTCTCCACTTCCCAAGAGCTAACACCAGCACACTTGGGATGCTGCAGACTTATCACTTCTACCTTGAACTAGTGGTTGACCTGAAGTGAGAGATGCCAGGAAATGAAATAGACTTCTTAAGTACAGACAGAAGAACAGTGTTAATCCAAGTACATCTCTGCTAAACCCCTATGGTGGCTATAAAAAAGCATCTGAATTATTTTTATGTCTTCCCCAAGCCATTTAATAATGTTGAAAAATCTCAACATTTTGTTCTTGAAAAAAGTTAATAAACCAGTAAATAAAAGGCAATCTGCAATATATTAATTTACATGAATTTCAAAATGCTTTTTATAAGGTCCCATATGACAGTCTAATAATGGAAATAAATAATCACAAGGCTAAGGATGAGATCTTTGTTAAGGATTAGAAATAGGTTAAGTGACAGAAACAAAGGGTCATAATAAAGAGCTTCCTCTTAGAACAGAAAGATAAGGTACCATTATCATCAGTGTTGGGATGAATTTTATTGACTCTGCATGTGAATAACTCAAAGGAGACAATGGAGAGGGATTGGGGATACTTGGATGATGACACCATATTTTTTCTGTGTCTAGCTCTGTAATTTTTTACTCACACAAACCCACTGAAAATAGGTGGACTATGAGTGTGTAAAAGTTAGTTGCATAATCCCAGCAGTGTTTGCAGGAACTGACCTTTGGTTAATAATAATTATGAGAGAGTGTGAAGAAGTCCAGACGATTGCTGGTAAATTGAGAAGTATGATGGCAAATTAGCCAAGTTAAGGATTACTCAAGTTGTGCAATATGCAAATTCTTAACATATACATACAGAAAGCCACCCACCAGTGGGGTCTTTTAGGGAGGGAAAAAAACTAGGATTCACAAAGAGTAAATGAAGATGGGTCCTGTTCCACCTGCCTTAATTACACTGAACAGTTAATATGCAAAGATCTGTTTATTTCAGTGGATTATGTAAGGGTGCAAGAACGAAAGAATCACCACTTAATGTGTCACTTCATAAAGCCAAAGTTAAAAGCTGAAAAATAGGATGATTATACTGAAAAACAGAACATGCAAAACCAGAGCATGATGTAATAATATTTTTAAAGGTCCTTCCTCTACTTTTCTCTTCAGCTTTGTTTCCTGAAACACAATTAAGAGACATTTATGTTGAAACTACAGAAAAATAACTCAATGTTCAGAGATAATAATGACACATGATATCATTTTTGTGGGCTAATCTCCCTGTCATAGTGGAAGAAGCCGTATCCTTAGAGAAGAACTAGCAAGAACTTGACTGAGGAATTTAGCATGATGGACAGGGAAATCCATTCAATGAACAGTTAGCATATGCCATATCCTGCAGGAATGCAGCCCTTCTATTATCTGATGGCTCTTGCTGCTGCAGAAACTCACCAAATCAAAGATGTCTTGGATCATCTGGGGGGGAAGAGAGATGCTTTGTCATTAAACAGATGAGAATGAGTATATTTCCATAGCCTGATTTGAAGAGAATCTACACCTAATACATTCAAGGACAAGCTCAGGGAGTCAGAATGGGGGAACTGAATGTCTTCCTGCCCATGCCATTAGCTCATGGAGTGACCTTTGACAGGCTACTTCTGTGCTCCCAGCCTCCATGTTCTCCTAACACACTCACCAAGCTGTTAGGAGGCTTAATTAATTATTTTACAGCAGTGGTTCTTTTACCATATCTGGGGAATCCTGAATTAAGCATACTATAAGAGTTCAAACTATTATGTTATTTTCAAGTGTAAAATACTAACGACTTCAGCAGCTTTCCCCTGTTCACTGGGCAGCCAGTGAGTGGCTGAAACTGACAGCTTCTGGCCTTATTACCACTTTTGTATCCATGGAAATGGATGGAAGATCTGCAGAAACAACAGGAAAGTTTTTAAAATATGACTTTGCTCCACATTGGCAAAAAAAAAAAAAATAATCACACTAGAAGACATAAATTTCAACAGAAGAATTCAAAGCACTTTCCATTATTTTCTTCCTTTCCATACAACTCCTGTGACCAAAGCAAAGAGCAAGGAGACATTGCAGCCCCACTGTGACACACAGCCTGGCCTGAGGACGAGGAAATCAGCAGCTGCTCAGAACAAGGCACTGCAATATGAGACTGGAAGTGAAGATAACGATGCCCAATTGAAATCACCACCTCAAGGGAATTAATCTGGTGTGGAATTTGGCATGGGCAACACACTTCTCATGCCCACTCTTCCCAAATGCCTTACTGCTGGTGGTTTTGCCGTTCTGTTTCCTAACATCAGAAAAGTGAGTTTTGCATCAGCAGAAGCTGCAGATACACAACGTACTTTTGGCCATGTAGCCAAGTGTTGACTTTCAAACTCCAGGCCTGAAAAATCATGCCCTAATTTATTTTTGTCTGTGTAGTTATAGTGTTCGTGGAGCAAATGGGACTGAGAACCTTGAAAACACAGAATCAGTCAAATTATGCCTGGCATTAGGCTACACAAAGTCTTCAACCTCCACCTTCTTTATTAATGTATCATCTTGTGTGCATCTTGTTGTATAATTGAATCAAGGTTGTTCAGTACTAATAAGGTATCTCTGGAGCACAGATGTTTGATACATGCAGTGATATGAAAGAGAAGGGCAGCCTATGTCTGCACAGCAGCAGAAACTACCAAGCCACAGCCTTGGCCAGCACACATATTGCTTAGTGGTGTTGCAGGTGCAGCTGCTACTGAACCAGGAGCTAAAAAGGATCAAACAGGTTCCCTTCATTATTGGATCTACCAACACCCCTTTCCTCATACCTGTCTCTCTGTGCATACCACCAGCCTTTCTTGACTTCAGTCATAGTTTTCCTTTACTAGCACTGCCTCATGTTCACTTTCTATCACCCTCCTGTTCTTCTTCTCTTGGTTTAAAAATTACTAACCCTTCATTTTAATTTATTTACTTGTATGATCACAGGCAATAAAGATGTGATCCCAAAGGTCACTATACCTTCAATTCACAGAGGGCTAAACTTTTTCCCTGCACAAGGAAAACTCCCTACTTTATTCATGCAATGCAAGCTAGATGCTTAACTCAGAGGAGATCCTAAGGCTGCATTTAAGCTGTAGGACCCAGAATATTCTCTCAGCTCTTCGTGCCCCCCACAAGCTGCACCCAGATCTCTACAGAAAAGGAGAGGGAGCCCAAACGCCCAGCAGGACTGGAGAGCCATCACTCCCAAACAAGGAGTGGCTGTGACCCTGCACCCTGCCATGGCCTGGACACATTATCTTAGATATGACTCACAGGACTAACCCTGAGCAGGGAAAAGCACAGGGATATCAGAGAAGTGTTCAAAACATGCATTCCAGTAACAACATAAAGGTATGATATCCACAGCACTTAATTTGATAAGCAAATCCTCTGGCCTTCCAGACTTCCCTCCCCTGTAACTTTTGATCCTGTTCCTGTGAGCATCTTAATGAAGGTGAATGGTACCGATATCTCAGAGGAACTATTCACATGGTGAAAATAGTGTCTCAGATTGCATTTACCAAATCAGAGCCTACTTAATAATAAGACCAGAGGTTCTTGTATTGGAAAGCTGTCACTCATTATGTAAGTGGAAGTGAGAAGTGCCCGATGATCACCTTCAGCTTCCTAACACAATAGTTTGGTTACAATAGTCCTTGGCTCTTTTTCACATTTATCTCTGCATCTTGGGAGACAATTGTCACAACACATTTTGCCTGCTGGACAACCAATGTGATGAAAGAACAAAACCAGTTTGCTATATCAGTTCTAACTAGCTCTATATGTGTGACTGGTCCCTACTGGAAAAATTTAAAACTCAGATAAAAATAATAAATATTTTTTTTAATGCTTGAAGTGAGCCATGTTGAAAAGGAAACTTGCAATAACGAGATAATATGAATTTAAAATAAATACTTCACATGTTTTCAAGCATGCAAAGCAGCATGAAAGCACTGCTGAAACAAGTATTTAAATCCTATTATTTGAAGGTTAGTATTTTCTTGTTCCTATTATGTGGTTTATTTGGAGGAATGATAGACATTTTTGGTAATATATAAATTTTAGATGTAGGGTATTTAGATCCAGAATCCTTGAATAACATAAAATTGCAGGATACCAATTGCTACATAAAATAAAATTTGATCATAGAATCATAGAATGTTTAGGGCTGGAAGGGACCTCCAAAGGTCATCTAGTGCAGCCCCCCTGCAGGGAGCAGG
>JAOEGS010018684.1:0-25995 GCA_025447755.1 Corythornis vintsioides
AACGGTATATTGGCAGGAAAATCGAAATATTTTTTGAAGGTGCCTGGGCCGTTTTCCCTTTCTAATGCATTAATATTTTTAAAAATTAATAAATGATCAGAAAATGGTTTAAGTCTGTAATAAAGGCACCCTTATATATTAGTAACATAATGCAATGTTAATATCATTTATATCTTCATAAGTACAGATTCAAATATATATAGTGAGCGTAAGGAACTTGTCTGCATATGATAGACAAAAGTGTAGCTGCTGAGATCCTGAATTAGCAGCAACTGCAGCCAGAACTGTATAGATGCACTAATGTCACTGAACGATAGTTATTTTGACAGAATAAAGAGAACAGATAGAAAGATACAGCTGGGCCACTTTAAAATAGTGGAATGTTTGCAGCATTCAACATACAGCAGATCACATTTTATGTTTACCATAAGTGTGTTGGGACTTTTCTACTATGCTATTTTAGTTGTTCAGTTTTTGTGGGTTTAGAGCAACATGATTTATTATCTGCTACTAGTTGTTCTGCAAAGTAATTTTCAATCCATTTAATTTCCTTCATTAGCTCTTCCCCTTGCTTGTCTCCTTCACCCTTAATCTCCCTCACTAAGCTTTCCTTTTAATTTTCTTCTCCTCTTTAAAAATGGTTTCCAAGATATGTCCTCTATAGTTTTAAGAGCAAAATCCTCAGGCATTCACCTTTCCATTCTCCAGTAAAACTCCACTTGTGAAGAACATAACCATCTCAGCATGCCATTAGTCAGTGTTGAGAAAAATAAATGCTGTAGTGCTAAATGAAGGCATTTAAATGCCTAGTGACATCAATAAGTGCTTCAGGAAGCTGGAGTGTGTTATTTGTTAGTCTAGTAGCTGTGTTAGGGCCATCTTTCTTTTGAGGGGGAGAAATAAGATATTTAGTGTTTGTCTGTTTTCATTTTCCACTGTTGCACTGCTTGTGCCCTAATATGATTTTTCTTGTACCCCCTGCTTGAAAACTTCAAAATCTGTTTCACCCTCAGAGGGAATTTTAACATCAGTTTCAATGAGTTGCGTATCAAGCTCTTGGAAAAGGAAGTACTTCACTAAATAAAATGCTCTTTGTCTCAATGAGTGTTAAGTGCATCAAGCCTCTTTATGATTGCCCAGTGCCCTGTTATAAAGAGATACTTTAGGTGGACCTAAATAAACTAGCCTGAGTACCAACAGACTAAATGCATTAGTGCATCACTCAACATAGGCTTAATCGACCCTAGTGAGAAATAGGGTATTTATCTTGAGGCATGTAGGGTACTTGTTCAGCTGCACTTCTTCCAGCAATGTATTCACTTCTTTCAGAGCTATGTCTTGTATTATAGTACCCCACAGTGCCACTTAGATACTTGAAAGACATGAAATAACAGCACTCTTACTGGATTCCAAATGGTGTGTTGGTTACACCAGGAGTTGTGGGTGCCTCTGTGGGGGCTCCAGCTGCCTGCAGCACATCCAGCAGGGCACTGAGTCTCTGCCAGGGTACAAGGTAAGTTCCCTGGAAGTTGTCAGTGACTCTCATCTCAGCTGCCCCTCGAGTTGCAAGGTGTCAGTTACTGCAGAGGTCCAGCCATGGTTGCTACCAGACTGGAGGCTGTTGCTGGAAAAGCTGTGGTACCCAGACAGAGAACCCAGCAAAGATGGCGGCGCTCAGGCCTCTGGCTGAAGAGACTGCCCGAGCCTGGCACTGCCAATGGCGGGTGGTAGAGACAACCCTGTGTCAGCTGTGACCAGGGAATGATCTGCTCAGTCTGTGCTGATCTGCTAGGCCAAGTGACTGAGCTAAAGGATGAAGCGAAGAGGTTGAGGAGTACCAGGGAGTGTGAGAGGGAGATTTACAGGTGCTGGACCCACTCCCTGAGAGAAAGGAAATAGGTTGAGGCCCCACAGGAACCAGAGGATCCCCTCCCCTCTTGTCACCAGGCAGTAGGAGGGGACCTCAGAGAGGGGGGGAGAATGGAAACAGGTCCCTGCTCAGGAAAGCAGAACCCCCCTCCCAGCCTCCCCTACCTCCCCAGTTACCCTTGCAGAACAGATATGAGGCCCTGCAGGAGGAACTGGCTGTAGGAGAGGAGGAAGGTTCACCTAGGTCAGAAATGCCAGAAAGATCAAGATGTCACAGACCCAGCATCACAACTGGCCCCAAAAGGAAAAGCAGACGGGTCGTTGTTGTGGGTGACTCTCTGCTGAGGGGCCAATGTGCCATCCTGAGCTGACAAAGGGCAGTCTGCTGCCTCTCTGGGGCACGGCTTAGGGATGTTTTGGACAACACATTTCCAAAAGGGAGATAATTTCAGGAGTTAATGGCATAATGCTTGCATGAAAGTTGCAGTACTGAAATAAATAAGAAGCAAGTCTCTGAAACTACAATGCTATATTCTTCAATGGAGTTTTACACCTTTAATTCTCTGCAGTCTTTTTACAGACTTTATAAAGAAAGTTCAACCAATGAGTCATGTAGCGCAATACTAAATTCAATACTCTTTTATGTTGATCAATATTATAATTTATTTAATGCAATTAGAAGTCTTTTGTGATATTTGTCTACTCCATGATGTTCCTTTAAGTAGACTTGCTATTCATTTAATTATTGCAGGGAGATAGACATCCAAATTAAATTAAATCCAAATACTTTGACACATGGTGGGCATTTAGCAGATGCTAATGTGCAACACTAAATTGAACTGAATCTAAACAAGAGTTTTAGAAACCGTTCCCAAATTACATTGCTTTCCCTAATGATTTTGTAGTTTTTACTTTTCCTTCCCCAGAAGAGGCTTTAATGGGAAAAAATTCCAAGGTAGCTAGTATTCATTTATTGTGCCTGTGACAGTGAACACAGTCATACCCACTAGCAGAATCTCCCAGTATGTTTTTGGGTTTGGTTGGTTTATTTTGTTTGTTTGTTGCTTTTTGGTGTGTGTTTTGTTTGTTTGTTCATAGTTATAACTACTCAGTTTGGTCGCGACATCTTGCTGTTCTGTGCAATAATGAAAGGCAAATCATTTAATAAAAGATTTGTCAAATTTTCTGTTGAGGCCTGATGTAGAGCTTCAGAGGAAAAAAAACAAATCATAAAACCTTTCAGTGTTATGAGAATTCTTAATAGATAAAAAGCTATCCATGATACGGAGGTGTTATAAACACCAAGTGTAAAAAAAGTTATAAAGTGTAGTTTGAAAGATTTGATAATTTTCCTCAATATTTCTCACATTAACAAACAAATGTAGGAGGTGCAAAATGTATCTTTAAATTTTAATAATAATAATAAATAAATAAATAAGCCAGGCTGAATTTTGTGGTATGAAGAAAAAAAAAAAAAAAAGCAAAGCCCAAGCAAAACAATATTCCAATATTAATATTCATTAAAGTTCTATACTGTCTGCCTAAAAGTTAATCATGGTAGAATATGATTGTTCTTTAACATTTTTTTTCTCTCCTTATATAAGCATAATAGAAAAGAATTTAGCATTCTTTCAGTCAAGAAAATGTAAGTAAAAGGGTAAAGAGATACAAAACAAATGACAGAATGCTTAAGACATGTCCTACCCCAACAGGCAGCAAAGGTAGAACACAAGACCTATCAGAATTGCTTCCCTCCCCTCATCTACCCTTTGGTTCTGGCCCTTTTGATTAAGGTGTCCTTGTCACAGACGTTAGCTTAATTCTATCACATCCAAATATTCTGGGTAAAGTATGTTGCACATGTGCAGGCTGCAGGCTCGTTTGTCACCTTATTGGTTGCTGTCAGTTTTGAAGGTAGGTGTCTGTTTGAAGAATGTGCAGTGGCTGGAGGGTCAGGGGATTTGCATAAAGCTTGGAAAGAATGTCTTCAAGCATATGCTGTAGGATGCTGTTTCTTCCTCCATGCACAGAAAGTACACAGCATTCAGCTAGTGGAAGATCTCATGATGCTTATACCTAGCTCTTTTCTGCTTCATTGGTTCAGGGTTTTTTTTTCTACTCTAAATAGTAATAGTTTAGCAATACTTCAAAACAAAAAAAAGGATAACACTTTAACATTATGTTGGTTAATTTTTCTTTCTCACTAGCGAATCATGATCTGATGAAAAAACTATTTCATTTTTTGATCACTGATAACTAATTTGAAGGTATTTAGGATTCTTACAGATAGCTTTAGGCGTATCAGCCAAACCTCCCAGCTTCATGCCATGTTTTCACATGAAAGTACAGAAAGAAGCACATAGTAATTGTTGGACTACACATGAATGACTTGCATTACATGACCCCACTAGATGATTGGCATGGTTTAGGGTCAGGGCAGCCCCCAGAACAATAACAGATGCTCTCTTTTAATCCTCTCCCCTTCCCAACAGGGAAAAGGAATAAGGGAGAGAGACTTAGCAATTAAAAAACTAGAACAGTTTTAATGAAAAAACAATAAAAATAATGGAATACTTACATATATGTACTGAACCCAACCCCCCCAATGTCAATTCCATCACCGTCACTGATGCTGTGGAGTTGGCACAGGGAGAGTCCCAGACTGGGCCCCGCAGCAGACAGGAGCTGTGCTCAGGAGCTGGATGCTGGCACCAGGTTCAGGAACACTCCAATCTGGATTGAAGGCAGTGTGGACAGAGCAGAGTCCTCCTTGGTGCTCTGAGGAGGAGAACCCATCAAGAGAGGAAGAACATCAACAAACAACACCTTGAGATGAGACCCTAGCCTGTTCAACTGAACCTAGTTCAGTTCTCACTCAAACCAGGACAATGATGACTCAAAGGAAAGTGGGCTAAAGAAGTTTTCCTAAACTGTGTTTCTGCAATAACGTGCATCAGCTTCAGTTTTTAAAAGCTCCAGTGTAGGAACAATTGTTGGATTAGTTTATGTTTTAGTTTTTTTGTCTGTTTAGTTGTGGGTTTTTTCCCCCATTATATTTATTTCCTTGTGTTCTTTAAGCTCTACTGCTATATTCTGTTTCCCAAGTCTCTTTGCCTATGCATGTCTATCAACACTCAAAATTCCAGGGAAATTAGTGGGCATTGCAGACATTACATACTCTGCAGATTGCTAGAACAAGGAAGATAGATGTTTTATAAAAAACTTGAAAATTAATTCCTATGGTACTGCAGATCAGGAACCATCCTGAAATTACATTCTACATTCTGTTCTCAGGGCTGGTCAGTAAAATCTTCAGCTCCTCTTACTGCTCAAAGGTGTTAAAGCAGTCAATATTCCTGCTGCTTACATGAGTTATGTAGTCATCTGAAATCTGAATACCTGAAAAATAGCAGCTTAGTATCCATGACGAATGATGGCTAATTCTATCTGAAATGGAAGGGCTCTCAGGTTGTTTATATGAAATAGATCTATACATAAAAGTGGTTCCACATTCTTCTCTTCAGCTTAAGTAAAGGAGGTCACAACATGCAATCAATTTCTTCACTGTGTTAAGGGCAGCATCTACTCAATCTTTCTGCCTCTCATTTTCTCCTTCTACATGATGAATACGACACATCTGCCTTCCTCACAGTCTTTGTAATGAAACTCCTCTTTTTGGATAGAAAACATGAATAGCTGGATTTTGTTCAGGGAACTCTGAGAAGCAGAAGGACTACAGTGATATACTTACATGCTAGTAGATTCTTCTAAGTCTTTCCTTTTCATCTGAAAATTGAAATATTGGACAACCTATTGCGTTTGAGCTGTTGTATCATCTTAAGAACTTCTTTAATTGCTATTCCTATTGGCATGTTTTGCACATCAGGCTATCAGGTGGAATTGCTTCACAAGGTTCTGGGAGTACAGCATACTTTCAATAATAGGGAAACAATCACAATAAATTAAACACATTTATGAAACCAAAAAGTGTCCAAATGGTGCAGAGTACTGAAACAGTTCTGAGCAGTTCAGTTTCACTGCAGTTGTTTTATAATCTCTCAAACAATGATTTCAGAAACTCTCTATTTTCCTCTATTTTAATGATTGTATGTGGTACACAAGAATCATTTTAACCAGTAAGAAAACTAAATGCTGTGTTGGGTAATCCTGCTTCAGTTTATGACTGCTTCTTTAGAAGTATTCTTAAGGTGTGTTAGATTAAAATGGCTTTGTTTTATCCAAAAGATAAACTTCACAAAGCTATAAAAGAAATGCATCTGTTACACAAAGAGCCAGTGCATACACAGAAGTTTGGCTGACCTGGTCTTAACTAGTACTGAACATTAGCAAATTCAATGAGTATTTAAATAAAATATTAATAATATCTTTATGTTGAATGTAGATGTATAGTTTAAATATTAAGATTACCAATAAAACCCCAAAGATGTTTTAATGAAAAATTATTCTAGACAGTATACATGAAATAGTGAAAATAAGACTCTATACAGAGATAGGTAATTCAGAGCATTGTCAGAAAATCAAATATATTTTCAGGTGATGCATCTGGGACTCTTCAGAATGGAGGACAAACACACTGAGAGCTGAAACCTCAGGAGTCACAAATGAAAATTTTTAAAAAAATTAAAAACCCCATGTCAGCCTACTAACAGTTCTGATTTTAAGTTACTCCAGTGCTGTTATTTGTAATAAATAACATCATTGTAATTCCATTGTCCCATATGGGTTCAGGCATTTCCCTCTAGAGCATCATTCAGATAAACTATATATCAAGTTTTACAGATTTAAGTATTTCTGCAATTGCTAGCCTGTTATAACAACTTCCAGTTTAAAATTTGGAAGCAAACTTTCTTCATCAAACTAAGAGAACTCTTTGTACAGTTGGGTATAGCCACGCTGTTTGCCAGGATAATACTTTATAGACACAATCTCTGCATTTACATCTTAGAAGTTCTATCCAATAATGTAAATTTTTGTCACATTAAAATGATAAATATTTTGCTACATAAAACATCCCTGATTAAAACTTAAGTCCTTTTCAATTACAGCCATAGAATGTAGCTGTAAAATGTAGCACGAAGGAAAATGTAATTAAAACTGTAGTGAGAATTTATGTAAATCAAAAGTCGGTAGTGAAACAAATATAATGAGTTAGTCAAACTGTGACTAAATCAGATTTGTTAAAGTTCTTGTAGACATAAATTTTCACAGAAACAAGACAGGACAGTTTTCTTCCTTTAATTCCCTTTTTTGACCAGGATCACTTCTGAGTTATTGTGGTTAACCTGAGTCACATGAAAATAAATCTTACAGGGGCCACTTCAGTCTCTAAGAATTACAGCCTGATGGCCTTTATACCTGCATGACCTTAGTTGTACAGTCACTACAAATCAATTATCTAATTGATACATCAAATCAATTATCTCTAGCCTGGGACAAAGATCATCTATATTTAAAATACAAGAGATGGACCACATAATCACTCTTAAGATATTAACACCTGCTTTAAATTGTACCTCTCACTTGCTGTGATGCATGACAAAATGTCACAGGAAATTGAATCTTGGAACAAATCTGAGTTTTTACATCTTTAAACACTATAGGTACTTGGTATAGCTATTTCCTGTGATACTATTCCTACATCTGCATGTGGATCAGATTTTCATATGCAACCAGTGTATTGATGTGATATTTTGTGTACTTTTCGTAAATTCTGTTTATTCTGTACTGCATGCAAAATAGACTTCTGCTGTATTACTTCCAAGATTTTCTCTCGTGCCATGCAAGTCAATCAAAAAGTTTCTCGTAACTTTACTTTTAATGTTCTAAACCTGAATGATGTGATACTATAGACTTTATGCTACAAACATTCCAAAGAGAGGAAAAAATCAATGTTAATGGAGCAGTACATGCTAAAGGCAATGTTAAGAAGAAGAAATAATGCTGTAAAATGAACAGGTATTTTAGATAGTGGCAAAACCTAAAGAATTTGACAGCCTAAGTACAGAACAAAGAGCAGTTTCAATTCCAGACTTCAGATACAATTGAAAACACCAATGTTGACTCAGGGCTTTGTGAAGACTATTATGAAGTTTGAGCTGTTGCTTTAAGACATCTGATCATTAATCAGAATATTTCTTTGCAAGTATATCTTCTCAGGAAAGGAAGGAGGAGTAAATACCATGGTAAATAGAATTTCATCTCTAAAATTGACATAAAATAGGTCATAAGCATCACACTCGAAAAATTGCTTATTTCTTCACATCAACTGTCATAAGAATCTAGGGTGACCAGATCAGATGTAGATAATGATATTATCGATGGCCACATGTAGATCAGATTAGTCACCAGATTGTTTACTTTGGAGTCTATTTTTATCTAGTTAGTAAGGTAAATGCTTAAGAGTTTGTACCATCATCAGAAATCACCATCATTGGAATAAAGTTTATGAAACAAAATTATGCAAACTGAAGAAAGTTACTTCAGTAGCAGCCCAGCCCTGAACCTCAATTCTGTGTTGGAACACTAACTGTGAAATAACTGTCATCATGATTTGTAGAAATACAGGAACCACTTTTGAAAAAAGCTTTTCAAATTAATATTTTGCATTATCTGGGAACTCCCTGTGACATTGAGGAGGAAATAAAAAATGTTAGAATCAAGATATATGTATTTTGATTAATAAAAATACAAAAAAATAAATCTATACAAATATTAAAAAAAAAAAAAAAGACAAAGGATTGAAACAAATGCATACAGTTATTTCCACTACCACAGTTTTCAGAAAAAAACTCAACCTGATATGTCTGTGTCTGGTGAAGGGGGTTTAATAATTCCAGAATATACTGCAGCTTTAAAAATTGTCAGTAAATGAACCATCAGCAAGATCCAAGATCCAGTCCTATAAAGGCAAACAAACTCTCAGAGAATTAAGTCACCAAATTAATTTTCATTATATTTACAGTTAAGCATAGTGGTAGCAAGACAGATTATTTTTTCTTGATTGTGGGTTGTAACAGCTGCAGAGGATTCAGATGCATTCTTGAACCTGAACCTATCTACTGTTTGCCAGTCACTTAGAGAAATTAACAATGAAACACCCTCCAGCATCCTTAACTTCACATTTCATAAGCATGCTGAGATATTAATCAGACTTTGTTTCTGGAGTAGTCCAGGATGTCATAACCCAATTACACAATAATAATAACAGGTTACAAATAATATAAATTAATTCATTGTATCTACATGATGAACATTCTGGGGTACTCTGACTATTCCATATCATCTCAGCTGACAGTATAGAGCACTTCACTAAATACATATTCTGCATCTACTTTTTCCTGAAGCAAATTCTTAAGATAAAAGGACTATAACTTGGCTTCCTTGACTACATGTCTTCAGGGTGTTCATGTAAGTATCTTATTATTACCTACTGTCTTCAATCTTGTTCTGTTACAAGTCAGCATAGCCATTTATTTATCATGAAAACAAAGTTAAGGTTATGTTTCAAACAATAGCTTCCAGCTGCTTCCAGCTCCAATCATTAAAAATACAACATTCTGGTCAATTGAGGGAGTAGCTGCCAGTTTTGTTCAAAAGTATAATTTAGCAAACATAGTAAATAAGAAATTAAACTGTAATATAATACAGAGCTTTTAGATTGACTTGCATAGTGCTGTTGCTTGGCTGCTGTTTATAAAAGATAAAAATAATGTATGCAAATTAGATGAAGTTGAAATTAAAGATGTCTAGCAGAGAACATCTAAGAAGCCAGTTTTATTTTATTGTTTATAAGTGGAGAAATTAATTCTTCATGAAGCATGAAAGCAGCAGAAACAGGTTACTAAGTTTATTTGAGCTTTTTATTCATTTCTCACCCTGACTTAGAAACTACCAGGGTAGTTTTTCTTTTAGTTGCTAAATCATAAAAATATATAGGGCTACTGTCAATTCAAACTGACTTTTTGCTTGGATCCCATTAATGCAAAATAACACAAGACATACAGTTCATGTGTAGAAATATTTATAATAGCAGAGAATAGCTATAGCTACACAAACAAACCTGGCAGAAAAGAAACAAATGTGTACAGAAGACAAAGAGTATTTTTTTTAATTTTTCCATGAATTAACAACGATTTACTTACTTATCAGTGAGATATGTTACATGGTGATAAGATTCATTTCAGCTCCAAAAACATACTTAATACATAAAGAGAATTTCCCAAGTTTTGAAATCTACTAATATTCGATAAGAACTGAATTTGATCTACTCAGTGAATTAATCTAAATCATCATTTGGGCCATATTTTGGTTGGTTGGTTGGTTTTGGTGGTGTTTTTTGTTTGTTTTGGTTGTGGTGGGTTTTTTGGTACTTTTTGTTTGGTTTTTGTTTATTTTTGTTTTGTTTTTTAATAGAGATCTCTTAGGCAAGAAGTAACTAAAGCTTTTAGGGATAACCCCACAAAAATTAATGTACTGTTGAAAACATGAGACTTTATCTGGAACTTAGTGCAAAAAGGTAATCAGAGGAGATGCTGCAATGTGAGAAATGAAGTTAAAATAAGTCACCAATCACCTATGGCATTCCTCCAAGAATCCACTGAAAGCTTAGAACAAATGAACATTGCCAGTGAGGAAACTATGCAATTAAAATGGTATTCTGCTCCCACCAAGTTTAATGAATCTTCAACTAGTGACAAAGGATTAGACCTTTCATCATTAAACAGCTATTAAACCAGAGAGCTGACAGCATTGTACTTCTTTTTAAGAGGTGCTAAAGATGATCCAAGAAGTTACTGCCTGATACACTTTAACCTGGCATTGGGGAAAAAGTGTTCTAAAACAAAACAAAAAAAATCCATTGATGGGAGAGTCATAAACCACATAGACTAACCTAGTACATTAGGGAGAAAGTACTAACAACTTTCAAAAGGTGAATTATGTCTACTAGAATTCTGTAAGGACTCTTGCAAAACAGAGAGTAGGGAGAAATAGACATCCTTACTTTGATGCAGTTGCACATAACAGACCTTGATCCTCTGTAAAGAGTATTATGGGAGTATAATTACAATTATATTGGAAAGGCCTTGTACATGTAAATAATACGGGGTAAAATAATGAAGAGTCAGAAATAGAGAATTCTTCTATATAAACAAATTACATAAACTCTTCATGACTACATTATGTCAAGTCCTACTCTGGCACTGCTAAACATCAGGTTTTGAAAGAGTGAAAGCACAGGTAATATTTAATAAGTGATTTCCTACGCATTTAGAAAAATCGTTAGGTCAAATCTTTGCAGATCTTTTTTATTACTTTTAGGAACAGAAAGTTAAAGCAACAATAGAACATTGCTAAAGGATCTGAGCCAAAAACCAGTGTATGCAGTGAAAAAGCTAAATATCACAGTTTCAAATATCCCAAACAGAACTGTGTCATCTAGACTAGGCTTTATCTAAAACACAGTGTAACATTGACTTCAGCACAGAAGTTAATATCTAGAATAACTTTTGCTAGAAAAAAAAAAATGGTTATCCTTTTGTAAGGAATTAGAAGGCTGTCTGTTCTGATAGTTCCACTGTGCAGGCAGAAATAGCAAATTCTCCAGAATGAAGAGAAAGGGGTAGAAGGACCATGATTGTATTCTTGTGATGAGAACAATGACTGAGGCATGAAGCAGAGCTGGCTTTCCCAAAGATGTCTGGGAGACATACTCAGCTTCTCAGGCATTGGACAGATGTTCTACCTTTAGGACAAAGCTAAACAGAGGTTGTAGACAAAGCCAGAGATAGGGTGTGAATCCTAGACTTTATGAATTTCCATACTGCATACAGTACACTGTCACAGCAGAGTGATGGATTAGAATTCAGCTGAGTTACAGTAGCTAATTGCTGGCAATGAATCATCATGAAAACCAGGCAGGTAACACGTGTGTTGATTATAGCTGATAAAATGAGAAGTTGCTAGGTATTATTAACCAGGAAACAAGCCAAATGGAACTCAATGTTTTCACTGAAAAACCCTCCATCAGTCTTGCTTCTTACAAAACACTATAGTTTCATTTCTGTTTGTTTTAAAAAATCCTGCAGTATTTTTTTTTTTTTTAATGCTTGAAGACTTGATTTCTTTTTTTCCTTTGAAACCTATTTCCTATGCCTCAGGAAGGTTAAGTTTCTTAAGACACATATACTATAATTAGAAGATATCAGATTGTAAATGAGGTACCACTTGTGGGATTTGAAAGCCTATAGCTTTCAGAAAAACTTTCAGTAAGATATAATTATTCCAATTTCTCAGCACATCACACTGAGTCAAGTTCAAGGGTTCATTTTGTAACCAAATCACTATATTTTTATTAATGAGAAAAGTAGTTTAACCTGTTCAAAATAAAGATTTCTGGAAATCTCAAAACTGTCATAGATGATCTAGAATTCCAAATATATTAAGACGTACCATAAAACACGAATCATTTCTACATTTATTTCTAATCTAAGCAATAAACAAAAAGGTTAGAATAATTATAATTTATTTATATGGATCATAATAAGGGAGAACTACACACGGATAAATTGAAAGGAACAGTTATGTTGTAAGGAAATATGTATTTTATAAATTAATCAGAGTAGCTAATCACATCATAAAATCAATCATGCAACTTATATACATATTTCAATTATTTAAGCTGAGAACTACCAAAACAACACTAAAGTTCACCTTTCTAAATGGAATTAAATATTCTGCCCTAGGCCTATGTTCAGAATCATTGCCTAGAGGCACAGATTTAAAGGTCTGACTAAGTTTAATTGTAAAAAAACAAGGTCTCTGGTATCTTTCTAGGCTGTGGCTGGTGGTGTGACAGTCAGAGCTGGTGCTAATCGTATTGTTAATGTCAAAGAGCAAGCATGACAGCAGCAGACAAGATAGGCTCTAGTGAATGACAGAGTAATCAGACTGGAATAGAACTAGTTCATCCTTAAAGGATCAGGCTGTGGGAAATCACTTATCAGCATGTCCACGTTTACTTCTTTTCTCATCCTGATGACAGTTAGATCATTTAACAGCACATTCCTTTGTCAAAGATTATTTTAAATTCATGTTATTCTAACACTGTAAACCTAAAGGGATAAAAATCATTAAGTCTTCCTGTATTATCATTACTGAACATTTAAAGGTATAGAGAACATGCTTCTGTGAAAATATTTCCAGACACAATCTTAACAAATGGTGATAATTAATGTCCCCAGTCCCTTTCAGCTTTCATTCAGTGTCATACAGTGGGCCTTGTTGGAGACACCTAAAATCTCTAGACTCTTGCCCTGATCCCTGGATTTATTATTATTATGCTGAGGTAATCTTTAAAAATCAGACTATGCAATATAAAGTAATAAAGAATCTGGGATCTTTCCCATGTTCAGCGTTCAATGAGAATCCCCGTTGTACAATTACAAGGTTGTGGTCAACAACTAAGGAGCAGAAATATCAAATTTTAATTATTGAATCAGCTTGGTTCTGTCTGAGATGTATCCATGAATGCAGTGTATTCTTTGAGCAAATACATTTTAATCAGCAAATTGATAATCAGTGTTAGTTTTATGTGCATCTGCTTATTCTTTCAAATACAATCACCCCACTACATGGCTAAGTCAGGCTCTCCAATTGCTTCATTTCATTTCAGTATCAAATAGGGGTTACTTTTCATTACTTCAACTGCATGCAATCAATTTGTAAAAAAAAAAAAAAAGGGTATTTTAAAATAACAGAGTAGAAGTATAAAAAATCCAAAATAAATGGCATCTGTGAAGTAGATTTAATTTCTGTACTTCAAAGCATGCCATATTGTAATTAGAAAGATTTAGGTAAATTTAACTACTTTATGTAAACTCAATAAGGCAAATCCAATTGTATTCCATTTATTTTAAGTCAATTATGTTGTGTAATGTTTCTTTCAGTTTTCAGGCAGCAGTGCCAGTGCCCAAGCTGTTTATGAAACTTTAAATTAAATTTTTGGATGTACTGAAGAAGAAAGTAGAGATAAAATGAGGTTAACAAAAGAATTATCAAAATGAACTGAGCCTTATAATTTATTCCTTCTACTCTTGAAGGCAGATGTATAGACTATATATATTTAAGCTGTGGTATCTACCAAGCATACCATTTTTTACTGCCTTGCACAGGAATGGGCAAGTAGTATTTAGATAAAAAACCATTGTGGGAGCAATGTTTATACCTGACATATAGATTCATTAATAGCCTGGAGTAGCTCTGTTCTTGAACTGGGGTATCACATCATCATCATTACTTATGACAAGTAGATGAAAAATGTCTTCTCATCATTTTCTCATTTTTAGTATATAAGTTTAGATTTTCTGAGTGGATGAAAACTCAATTTCATAAATATCAATGTAATTTTACCACTATTTACTGATACAAAATGCTAACCAGTCCTGAAAAATCACATCTGAGATGTCTTAGAATGTCCACTCAAAATCAGTAGAAAAGTTTTAAATCTCTGTATATCTCTGTTCTTTGCTATAAAGTTTGAACTTCATAAAACTATTACAATTTGGAATTTATACTGCTAATATGTCTTTTTTGGTCCTGACCTTTTTATTATGGATTCAGAACTAGTTTCATAAAATGATTAACTACATATTAAAAAAAACCCAACAAAACAAACAACAAACCAAAACAAAGCCAATATACTGAATCATTTTCAACAACTGAGTGCTGTCTTTTTCCTTTCTGCTGAATGTGAATAAATCGAACAATGTACATTACTCAAATAAAGACAAAATATATCAAGTTTGAAGGAGGAGATTACATGAAAACTACATAGACAACTTCCATAATGGAATTTTATAAATGTCAGTTTGCAATATTCTATTCTGTGAGCACTTTTGTCTTTATTGCAGTGTGTGCATGTGTGTCTATGCATGTGCAAATAATATATATATTAAAAATGAATGCTTCTTAAAATTTACCATTCTGACAGATGCTTGAAAGGGCAACACTTAAACCTTTTTTGCTCATTTTAGTGTCACAGATTTTGCCATGTGTAAAAAGCAATTTTTATTTTCCAAAACAGTTGTTCACAATGTGGAAATATATTGCAGAATACATATTGGGTGGAGTAAAGGCTAAAGACAGCAAACAGTAATTTTGATTTGTCTCTAACCACATGAAGACAATTCACCACATTAAAGCTGAAGTTGGATAAGGAGTTAACCTGGGTCTCATTAAAGAAATCTGAATAAATAAACTCTACTGTTTTTTTACTGACATGTCTTTTAGTTCATCTCCTCAACTCTGTTAAAATAATAGCTTTATTAAAAAAAAAAGTAACCTTTGCCTCTGTGTGAACAAAAAAAACTTGGAAGCAAAGTCCTTTCATTTTTTGGTCCTTTTGTTGTTTTTGTCTGTCTATGCTGTTATTATGCCTGTTATGCTCAGACATAGCATCAATTCACACAACTATTAACAATGTCCTTTTTGCTTTTTCCTGTTTCACTCTCATTATTATATCTAATTTCTTCTTCTAACATCGTTTTATTATGAGGTAAGAAAGTGATATATCAGTCACCTGCAACTGGTCATTCCCTATTAGAAAGGAATATACAGAAAATTATCGTATGTCACATTTTTTCAAGGAGGTATTTGATGCAAATCAAATTTTTGGCCTTCAAAAATCTAATAGTGAAGTGGATTGTTCCACTCATCTCAGTAATTGGAGCACTGAGATGGACACAAGCCCTATATATGCTGTTTCCCATTCACAGGAAATTCAGATTCCCAGTCCAGACTGGAGCTGAGGTGTGCTCCACTGACAGCAGTAGGAACCAGATCAAACCACACAATAAAATATCAAGATAAATATATTCAGAGGAAATCATACTATCTGCCTAATGAGGCTTCAATATGTACATCTCAATGTTTGGACTGAGTGCTTAAGAGAGCCTCTCTTTGGCATTTACCTACAACTGATCTTGTTAAAAAAAAAACTGCATGGAATGAAAGCCACATTGCAGTGGGTTAAGCTTCTTAAACACCTTCAATCCATGCTTATTCCAGAGGAACAGATACTGCTTATCCTAGGGATTGCTGTTACCCAAGTTCTTCATTTGGGAAAGAAATTGCTGTAATTCTGCATATGACAAAGACATCAAATTTTGGCATTGAGAGCAGTGAAGTGCTGGTATTGAAATCCATAAATACTAATAGGTTTTGCGTGGCCTTTCTCTGGGAGAAACTTGATTGGAATTCAGGTTATTAAAGGTAACAACTGACTGTGCTGTAACAGTGTAAAAGAGAAAGGACTCATAAAGACAACAAAATGAGATTTCTGCACATTTGTCCTTGATAAACATCTATAAACTTTTGTATAAGGAATAAAAATAATTGGAAGAGAAATATGCATGCCTCATGCTGAAAAAAGAATCTGTTGTGCCTAACAGATTGGAGAAATTGTTCAACAATTGTTTATTCTTATGGAAAGATTGCCCTGTACAGTACTGCCAAGGACAGTTTCAGCTTGAATAACTGTGTATATAATGACATTCACTTAAGTCACAATGACTTAACTTCTAAAGTTAGACATCACTGTATATTAAGGGGTGCATGGGATTTTTTGTGGTGCTTGTTTGTTGAGGGTTTTTTAAATTTTTCCTACACAATGAAGGAATTCAATAGGGTGCTAAAAGTGAGTAGGAAGGATATCTTTTGTTTCATAAGTGTGGCTTCTTCTTCCATGGGATCAGTTCTTCTATGAGACCAAAGTTTTCCATAGTTAAAAAAAATATTTATGTATTTATATTTCTACTTAAATTTAACTGAATGAAAGGCCCTGAGAAGTCTAATGTTAGCACTGTTTACAGTAGAATTTGGACTAAATAAACTTGTCAAGAAGTAGGATCATAATTATGAACTAAATTTGATGACATAATTACAAAGCAATAGAGGACACACCATCTAATAAAAAATCATCACCAATTTTAGAAGACATCAAATATCTTTGCTATCAAACTTTCAAATGCATGTGCTAGTTCAGTCAACATCATAGTTCCATAATTTGGACACAAGGATCTCATCAGTAGCAGTTCCAAGGCTTCATTTTTGCATAGCTACATTTTTTAATCCTATTTTTCCTGACCCTGTGCTTAGAAACATCATCATTCAAATTCTGAGGATGTGTTCATTTAATGTTACTCTGCACCTAGATAATCTTTCATTTAAATACATTTCAGATCAATCTCACTTTTTTTGTCTTAAATGGCTTTACATGACTGAAGAACTTTGATTTTATTGTTATTAACTCCCTCACAAAATCCAACTTGGGATTTTTTTGTAATTCTTCCTTTATAGCTTACTGAGTACAGCTGTTTCACCTGATTGGTACTCTTTTCATTCTTGGGAGGGTTAGTGTTTACTCTTGATACCTTTTTAAAGTAAGAAGGTGTACTTACATCTGGAACAGTTTTCAAAGGTGATTTATCTCTTTTTCACAGGATGCTAATTGCAAATATATTTTTACCTTTCATGACTGAATATATTCCAAACTTCCAACATAGGCATGTCCTTGAGGTTTTCTAACCAGACTACTTCACTTCCTAGTTCTTTAATATCCTTTTTTAGAAACAAACTCCCTGCCAAAACACAACTGTCAGGACCTTAAATGTTGTTCTTTATTAGCAGAGAAGCAACCTATATATAATTTCCATTTGTTTTGACATGATGACAGGTCTTACCAACATCATCTCATTTTGTCTTGATAGCATACCCATACCCTTGGCATCTTCACATGCTAATTAACAGAAGACTTGACACTGCAGTGTGGTCTGTGGTAGAATTGCATTGACATCTTCTAGGAAAATTTGTGATGGCAGTAAGAAGCAAGGAAACAAGTGGCAAAGAATCACTGACACAAAAATATTGTAGTCATTCCTTCATAATTGCAAGTACAATTGAAATACTTCAGATGCAATTACTTCTACACTTGATCATACTTGAAATACATCCACATCTGTTCTCCTTACTAAATGGATATGATAGAAGTTTAAGGGTTATTAAAAATAGCCAAAATATTTTTCAACAATAGTGTTATATGGAGTTATAATATATATATAACACTATAGTAATAGTGTTATATCTTTTGTCAGAGATCCATTTCTTTCTTCTTAGCTTTGCCCCCTTACTCAGTATGTGCATTTAGATAAGTTATTTCACTTGTATTCAGTTTATTCATCTGTAAATAAGTTATTTTAACATTTCAGTGCTTCAGAGAGGTGTTGTGAGAATTACTGAATCAGTGTTTACATTGCATTTTCAGAGCATCATATCAGAGCAACATTATTAGTATTAAATTGTTTTCTTGAAAGAAATAATATAAAGTCGCTTCAGGGCCAGCTATCAGAAAACCACACTGGTTGCTTCAATTATTTTTCAGTGTACTTACTGTTTACAAAACATTACAATTCCAGTTGATAAAGTGATAAGCAGTTACTCATGACAGAACGCTAAACAAAGATGATATGCCACAAAGCATATTGTCCAACTCATTATTTCACTCAGAATGGGAAAGACAATGCTATATAAGATGCTGCTTCTGGTGCTTGAGAGGGAAATTTGTTCTAAACACTTGCCTACAGCCATCATCACTCTAAGATACAAATTACATTTTCCTGAAGCACCCTCCTCCCAAGGAAAGATTTTGGAATCTCTACTTATGCTTAGAACATTAACTACAATTACATCCACTGATTTCAGTGAAGTTGGGTCATTTTAGAGAATGCCAGTCCAGAAAGATTATTTTCCAGGACCATTATCTAGTTCTGATTTTTCTTTTATGTGCACCTCAATCAAAGATCAGAGCTCTATTGTGCACTGTAAAGACAAGTAATCAAAAAGAAAGCTTCTGCTCTAAATAGTTCCTAATCTAGATGCCAGTAAAAATGCACCAGAGAGATGAAGCAGCAAATGCAGTAAAAGAGGATGAGGTGATACTGAACAGACATCTTAGCTTGCACTTACCTGAATGGAGTTAGTTCTGTGTAGTCACCCAGCACCAAGAAGGGGGTCAGATACTTGGAACATCTTACACAGTGGCTCTCCTCCTTTCATTGATGAACTCTCTAATCAGTAGAATATTTTTATATGGAGTTTATTTACCCTGTAGAGAACAACTAACGACTGTGAAGTTAACAGGGAAGAAAACAGTGACTGTCATTATAGAAATTTGGAAATATTTGTCATATTTCAAAGCATAAATCAGAATAAACCAGAATGAAACACAATATGAGATTCAAATTGTATCAATAAACTTAAATTAGATCTAAACCAGCAAAGGAGAAGATTACTCTTCTTACTTCAAACAGGAGATACTGGATCCCTCTTTCTTTTCCCTGTATACCTTAAAATTCTCAGTGAATTTACTGAATTTATTATCTTTGTAGAGTGAGATTTAAAAGAGATTCAGGGGAGTGACATGAATTGCACAGCCTCATAAAACTTTTTCGTGAACAAGCAGAAATATGCACATATCCCATAATAAGTGCTGTCTGAACCATGTAAAATGGTACAGTCTCCTGTGAAATTATCCATGTGCTTCCAAGACCATTTATAATTACATTTGTACCAGCACAACAACAATGACATGGCTAAATAACTTCAAGCCTGAATTAGCTCACAGCCACCTCTTTGGCAAGGTGGTCTGCAATGTGATTTTGTTGTTCATTGCATTGCAGAACATGGCAAGATGTCCATGGATCCCTACTGAATGGAATTCCAAGGATTTTCTGGGTCTCAGACTAAGACACTTTTCATTGGACCCTTTTACTTCCAATAAAAAAAAAAAAAAAATCAATTTGCAGAATTTCATTCTATGAAATATTATATTTGCTTAATATTTTTATGGTTTAATCTCCCAGACTCTTTTGGAAATCAAAACAATGAAATAGTACTGATGGGAGCCTATAACAATTCAATCCCCAAATAAAATGGCATTACAAATACTGGTGAGATCTATTTTACAGATGTATTTCCAGATCAGAGAGCTTTAACTGCATAAATATGTGTCTCTATGAACACGAGCTCATCAGCAACAGCAAAAGAAAAGCAGCTGAAAATCTGCACAAATAATTACTATGTAAACACCTCAATAGCCATTTATACAGCTAAATAGCTTGTCATGTCCAAAACTGGAGAAAACTATAAATGAGCTACATTCACTTGGCTTTAATTGCTTCTTTTGCAACATTATATCACAAACTATTTAACAGATCCCAAGTAAACTACAGAGATAAATGTTATTCAACTAGACAATTCAGTTAATAAAATCTTTATCTTAAAAAAAATAAAGATAAAATCTTAATAAAATCTGCTTTGTTGCAGATTTTTGTTAAATATTTTTTTTGGCAAAAATTTACATAGGAATACATTAATTACCTGGACAAATATGTGTCTTTAAATCTATTGCCTGTTTTGATTATAAGACTCATAGCTGGAAAATTGTGCTTTTTTGGAGGCTTTAAATTAATTGCTATATCAAGGTCTGACTCCTTATGCCTACCACTAAGATCTTTATATTTTTTAAGCACTGTGTTTATAAAATCATAGAATCTAAAACTGAAAGAAAAATCTTTTAAGTCAAAATCATACTGACTGCAGTTGCTGCTGTATCATTCCAGTAGTCAATATTTTCCTCTATTTTTGTGCATCATCTCCAAGAGAAAACTAATATACCTACCAATTCAGGAGTGGGAGAAAGAGCTTCTTTTTAGAACACAAACCAAACCAAATCCCCAACATATTTAGGTTCAGGTAGGATTCCTAGTTAAAGACAATGACTCACTTTGATTAGTGCTGGCAAAATAAATGAGTTTTCAAGGAGTAAAGGCTGCATGAAGATGACTATATTTTATGTTTTACCTTACTTTTTTGCACAGAGAAATAATTAATATTTAGACAAATAGGGAAGTGAACAATATCTAAACATGCTCAAAAATACACAGTATAAGAGTGCCATCTTCTGGAAATAGTATTTCTTATACTTCTAATTTCAGTTTAACCCGTAGCTCACAAGAAATATTAGTTAAAGATTAATGATGTTTACTTGCTTGTTTGCCCTGTATTTTCCTTTTCATTTATCTATGTTAGTTTTAAAGTTAGTAGTCCCTGTACGAACTCTTTTCTATACAAGGACCTGGGGAGTGTGAATTTAATTATCAGAGTTTAAACTTCCAGGTTTGCAGAGATGCACAATTCCTTAACCAAGCTGAACAATAAACTTCTTTCAACAGAAAAGAACCAGCATTTTCTGATTTTAAAAAGTTTCTCTCATTTATCTTGTTAAGCTTTGACAAAATATAAAATAAAATCGATTATTACTTCTCATTGTTCTCAGAAAATTCCCTTTGCTTTGGTCAGCCTGTTCTGCATGAGGAGCAAATGTCTGAGTATTAGAACATGATGTTCACCTGAACAGAAGACAACTGAGGGAGCCAGTAATAGCACAATTACCCCTGTCTCACAGAAGGAGACCTTGTCTACATGAACTGCCTGCTTGAAACACATGGCAAGGCTTTGCATTGTATGGGGGTGAGGCCTTGGGGAAGTCATGTGCAAAACATTGGCCTCTCTTCTTGCCTTGGAACCCAATAAAATCAAGTCTCATCTACTGTACCTCAGACAGGCTTTTTCTGTCTGTGGTTTTTTATTTTTTAATTTTTCTTTCAGTCCCTAGCTTTCATTTTTCATGTCATTTTTCATATTACTGCTACCAAAACCAATAATCATTTGTCCTGTATCTCACTCATTCTTTGTGCACTTAAAAGCCTCCAAAATGAAATTCCCCTTTTTCTCTGCTCTTACCTTCCCAGATTAAATATACCTATTTGTCATCCTTCCAAGCTCACCACTTTCTGTTGTCAACAACCAGTCTGCCCTTTTAGACCTTCTGTCCCAGAGAGATTTTCTCTCTGACCAGACCCTATTTTCTGTTCAGCTAATCAACAGCATACTCCACATTTTCCCTCAAGGAACTTTAAAATATGCTCTTGTAACTTTTGTAGATATATTTTCTTTTCTCAGCTCTGAACAAAAGGAAAAAAAAAAACAATAACTTCCTAAAAATGTTTTGATCAGATGAAAATTCAAGTACATACAGCATTTGTTCGAGGTTACCATATTATCAGTATATTATTACAACAGTTCTTCATTTCTGCCCAAATGAAAAGACCCCTATTTTGTTTAATTCAGTAATAATTAAATACATGTGTTGCTTTGGTTGCAAATTTTAAGTTCTATATTCACCTCATGTCATCTTCTGTAAACAGTTAATACTGATCTAGGAGATTTCAGTTCCCACTAATATATTCTTGTGGACCAATAGTTTGAAACTAGACTGTTATAAGCATTATTCAAACAGAAATTTAGAAAAAAAAAAAAAGTCGTTCTTAAACACATATTTCTTGTCATTGTCCCATGGGTGATGGGTACAAATTAAGAGATACACAGAGAATTTGGAGAGGATCCAAGAATGGAAAGAAAGACTTGAAATATGGATATAAACATTATTATATTACATAAACATGATTATATTACTGTACCATAAGCTCTTTTGTAGATATAGAAAACTTCTTTCACTGCACTTTCAGAATCTAATTTCAAAACAAAAAATAAGATGAAGCAACACAGAGGTAGATTTTTCAATACTAAAGATTGCAATGGGAATATCTAACAGACTAAAATACTATTTCTTTGCCCAAAACTTCCTACAGTATAATATCAATTAGGAGGAACTGCATGAATTACAGTGGTGTAAGAGAGTATTAAGAAATACAGTGAAAGATACAAGTTAAAACAGGCCAAAAATGTATATTTATTGTGTTTTGATAGTCTAAGGCCAAGGTTTTTAAGTTAAGTTGTGTGAAAACTGAGTGTTAACAACATCTTCAACTGAAAGCAAATCACCAGCTTTGCCAGCAATTTCACTGAAAGTTGCTACACTACTGCTAAAGATTTGGAAAATCCTCTCCTCAATATATGAATTTTAATTGGCTCCAAGTTTTTTAAGGTCCAAAATTTAAAAAGATAAATAACAACATGACATTTAAAAGTTATTTTTCATTACAGAATTTTGTCAAAGTATCACTTGTAAACATTCATGTGACACAAGAATGAGAAACAAATTTGGTAAGACAACACTGTATATTTAAAAGGCAAGCTACAAAATGATAATGGACAAGCAAGACCCTTTAGCTACTATTAGACTACTGTCCACATGTCAGGTTATTTTTTTTTGTTAAATTGACTTTCACAGTTTGACACTGACTTACCTGGATGTCAAACAAAATTAGACCAAATAAAGGAAATATTCCTAAGTAATAGTGAATAGGTCTCCTGTCTTTTCTAAAAGACTTGGCTAATTTGGTAGCTACAATCCAAAATTTTTTTTTTTTTACTTTATCATCTCACAGGTAAAAATAGGCAGAGTTGACACAAAGGCAAACATTGAATCTCTATACATGCATTATTAAATATTTAATTTAAAGAATGAAGTAACAATAAGGATTTTAAGTTTGTCATAGGAAGAGTTCTCCCTTTCATTACATTATTTTTTTTTTACCCAAACCAAAATCTTTTCCTAATCTAAATAAAAAATCTTCCCATAGATAAGTATTGTCATAGGAGTAGTGAGTATCTATAAGAGTACTTATAAGTCTAAAAATCTGCAACTCATTTTATGCTTAAAGGATGAAAACAGGAGACCTAAATTCACTTATGCTGAAAACTTTTCACTTATATCTGAGTCATCTTCAGATCAAGGCGTGTCTTTGAAACCAGGACCCAATAAAGAAAACTGAAAGAGAAAAAGATTATTTTTCTGGTCCGTAGATCAAGAATACAGTCAGGAAAATACATGTAGCTCTGCTTTGTCAAAACTAGAAGATCAGTAGTATTCAAAATATAAAATTAGTCATTTATGGGTATATACATTCTCAGTCAAGAGGTGTCAATAATTCCTTCTTGTTAGCTTGCTGTCAGACAATTCAAGAAAATAAATTAATTACAAAAATACATACATATACATACAAATTCATAGCAACAAAGTCAGTCACTCTGAAGTGCTGCGTAAGAAATCAGAATACAGTGATACTGTAGTAAGCAATGAGTTATAGGAAGAAATAGTAATAATATTTTATTCAATGTTTTGACCTTGTCTAGGAAGTTATAAAAATAAGAGATGTCATTCCTATACTCAAGGATCTCTAACAGTTGGGCAGCAGTCATTTAGTACATTTTTGAACAGATAAGGATAAAAAATATTTCTGCAGTGACAAATCATTTTGTATTGTCTCTTCTTCAATTATTCTCTTTATGTAGGCAATACATTACAAAAGCATAAAGAATTTTAGAGTGATGAAAACTGAAGGAGAGGGCACAAATAATGTAAAACAAAGAAAACAAAGTATTTAAACTTGTTTTAAAGTTTGGATCTTAGGCTGAAAGATATCATGGGGAGATGACAGATCTGCTGCCACGGGATTAAATTAAAGCACCCATAAATTATATCACCTGGCTACACTTCTTCACAACATCCTTATGTTGAATGAGGATTCATTAGAGAATGTCAGCTTGACATGAATTTTACATGAATGAATTCTCAGCTAGTTAATTACAAGTAGAATCTAGTTCTTTTTATTTCCTGAGCAACAAAGAAATAGATTACCCCAGCTACTGTGAAACAGCAGAAGCAGCATAATAAACTTACTGTATCTAGAAACTGAGTCCAGGCTGAGCAGCCTCTCAGGATGAATGCTAAAACACAGAGGGAGATGAGAGTGAGGAAGAAGTTTTCTCAGAGACATCTTCATGGATGATATTGCCTGGCCATCAAAACCAAGCACTCTAAATGGAATACTTGAGCTGTGTAAACTGGAAAATTTCTATGACTGAATTGTTGAAGACATGATAAAGGAATTTTTGCTACCTCAGGATTGTTGCCATCTTACATTATGAATAATTAAAAGCAAAGACATTCCTGTCGTAGTTTGCCATATCAGCTAGAAGACAAAGAATTCATCAGAATTTTGGATTTCCAAATGTTGTAGCTACAACCTAGAATGCTACAGTGCAAAGACCTTTTTTTATCATTGAGGTTCAGAGACACAAAAATTTAAAATATTTCTTTTGCAGACATATGTTCTACACTAGTTTTCAGGGAGTTTGCATGGCAATAAACCCCTTACAAGGAATTTAGAAATACCACTGAAATGTTTCCTATTTTGAATCATTAGCATTCAGAACAAGTTTCCCTCTGATTAATCCTTGATATAAGAAGATAAGAAATGAAATATTAATACAATCCAGGGATGTACTATTACTGCAATTCATTTTCCTAATTAGAAACTTAAGCATTTTTTAGAACAAGCTACATTTTCTTACATTACCTGAATTTCAAAAATAGCCAAAGCAAGAACAGCAATACTATAAAACCATAAAATAGTAAAATATTTTGGGTTGGAAACTCAACATCAGAAGATCATGAAGACTATAATAGCTCAAGCTTGCTATATGTAAGCAAACAACTTTTTTTCTTTACATTACAATATACTTTTCCCTGTATGTAAGCCAAAAGCAAAATATTTTATTTTCTGTGACTCGTAAAATTAATAATTAACAGAACCCAAAGTATATGTGTATATGTATATGTATTCATATACATACACATTTTGGTGTAACACAGGTTCCTATACAGATTTAAAATATTTTGATCCAAACCTGTGGTTTCTGAAAAATAATTTATTTCAGGCCCTAAAATAATAATAATATTTTGACTAATGTTTTATATAGTATGCAGACTGTCAGATGGTGTCTTCCATAATTTATTGCCCTTCCAAAATTTCTTGCAAAATAGGTTATAGTATCTGATAGGCAATAAATTACAACGAAGTGTGTTTTGTTACTGAATTTATAACACATCTGATCCTTTGGTGTGCAACTTTACAGAAAGATGCCAAAGGATAATTTACTTGGGGCCCAACATAGTTGATTAAAATCTTATTAACAAATTTGATTGCTTTGACTTATGGATTAAAATTACACATTATGTAGACA
>JAOEGS010018685.1:0-47106 GCA_025447755.1 Corythornis vintsioides
AAATAGAGAATCAGATTGCTTAAGGAGCAATGGAGAGATAAAAGGACTGACGGTTTTATTGTGAGCCACTGGTTAGATGTCACAGGTATTTCCATCACTGAAATGAAATAAATGTATTCATTATTCCAAGTAGTGAGCAGAGAAAGAGTGATGTAATTAAGGGTATGCTCAGACATGCAGTGGCAAACTTCTGCTGTCACTTGGAGGAGCCAACAGCCAGTCAAGCTGTTCCACACAGCGCGTTGGGGCGCAGGTGCAGACTCCCCACATGCAGTCAGCTCAAAGGGCACACACAACCAGCCCCTCAGCTCCCTCACCCAGCAGTGCTAACTCTGGTGTTTGCACCCATCTTGCAAATAAAGGATTCGTGACTATGCACTTTGAAGTATCTGTGCTCTTCCAGAAGACTAGGTGTGCTTTAGGGTAGCACAAAATGTATAGCAAAGCACAGAGATACTGTGTAACTCTTTCCACAAGTTTTGTAGACAAGTTGCAGATGTGAATCCCAGGTGCTACAGCATTAGGTGGCAAGTGAAAAGGATCCAAATGTACTAACTACAAAGTCTCATGATTGATCTAATGTTTTGTGCTTGAAGTAGGCTTTTATATCCAAAATTCTGCCAATCATATATGAATTGCTGACAAAACTATGAAAATCAAAAGTGAAGGTTTAAAAATGTAAAGTTTTTCCTGAGTGATCATAATATTGATAAACTGATGGTCCACGTGATACAAATACACAAGCCTCCCCATTCCAGGTGCAAGATTTCTGTCCTCGCCTACATGTACATAACCATGGTTGACTTTCCCATCCATGTTCCTTTGATTAAAATTTCAATATCAGTCAGAGAACGATCCAACATCACTCTAACAGACCTTTGCTGAGAGAACTTGCTGAGACACACAGTGTTGGATCATTTCTCAAAGCCCCCAAGCCGTTCACCAGACTTTTTTTCAGTCTACAAAATAGTGTCCTTTTGGTCACATACAGCAATGATTAAGAAGTATTAAATCTTGATTTGTCACAAAAAGGCTCTATGATTTCCAAAACCCTTCCTACCTCTGGCACTTGAAAAAAAAATATTTATTCATATTCAACAGCCTCCATTTAAACTAAGAATCCTCCTGACAAACTGGTGGCAGAGCAGTGCAGGAGCACATACTGAGGATTTGTGTAGAACTAAAAGATGTTTCTCTCCCACATGCAAGCTTTGGGAGTTTAAATTCAAGCATGGCATTTATTCACATGTGGACAAATGTGGAACCTGCTGAGAGAAAGCTAACTGAAAAATACAAGTTTAAAATAAGACTCTAATCTTACATGCCTCGGATGAACCTCTTGAATGTGAGAGATGCAAGTTCAATCCCTTTCTGGGGCAAAGAAATCCCTTGCCCCCAGCCAACACCCCTTCATAAGAAGCAAATTCAAGTGGAATTAATTTTCCTGGGGACAACTTGTGGTAGAAAGGAAGACCCCTGCAGACCCCATCTCCTGCTCTGTGCCTTGCCTATTCCTGCAGTAAGAAACAGGACCCATGTTGAGACAATCTGCCTGAAAATCCTGACTAAATGCCAATTTCTCCTGAAATCATTCCAATCTCCTAAAAATATTTTAGCAGTATCTCAGTTGGAAGTGATTCCTTGTGTAGTTTTCTAAGCACCAAGATGACACCTCTACTAAGGACAGAGGCTGTGGACGTTACTCAGGAAAACATCCCCCCAGTGTAACTGTGCCAAGACTGCCAGACCACACAGTAACACCAGGGCTTTCTTTACACTAGCTAATGGGGGGATATGCACATGGCATTGCTTTAGTTATTTCCAAGGGTCAGCAGCTGTAGCTTTGTGGACCAGAAGAGAGCTCCAGATCATCCCATTAAGGTCAAAGAGTTGTCAGCCAGTGGGTGCAAACAGCCTGCTGGGAAACTCCTAATCCACCCAGTGCTGAGCCCACCTCTCATGATGTTGGTCATGACATACTGCTCAGAACTATGCATAGAGCTATCAAATACCTCCTGCTTCAAATGAACCATCTCAATTCCAGCACCTGAAAACATTTTGGAGATAGAGTTAAAAAAAAAATAAAAAAAAAATAGAGCTTGTTTTAACAAATACTGAAATTTTTTAGTCCTAGCAGATTTGCAATGAAGTCTTAAAAAAAAAAAAAGAAAAAAACCAATCAACCCCCCAAACTTCAAGACTATTGGAAGTGATGCTGATTTTCAGTGTTGTTTTCCTGCTGAGTTTCTGTTTAAATCTAGGCTTAATACAGTTTTCCCCCATAAACCAAAGTCACAGCCTGGAAACTAGGAAACCTCCTCATCCAGCTTCCTGGATACAGTTCTTACTTTCAAGAAAAAAAACCATGTTAACAGTGACAAATAAGACTGAGATCAATGCTTCATTAAGGACAGACTTCTGTTACAAACTGCACAGATTATTTAAAATCATGCCTTTATGTCTAAATTACAATTTTCTTTTGAATAGTATTTTTGGACAGAAAGGGGGATTTATTCTCGGTGTGTGGAATCCCTGTCGAGGTACCAAAAATATAGCAGGAGCTGTAAAGTATGCATTCTTATATTAAAGCTATTATTGTGACCAGAGCTCGCACATGCAGCACAGCACATACACTTGTAGCTATTTCTATTTCCATTCAGATATGTTCTGTAGCAAAATCAGCTCTTGTCCTTGTAGCCACTGCAGTAGCATTGAAGAATTTTTAAAACAGGAGCAGGCAGAAATGATTTCAGTCTTCTTACCTCAGCTGCATGTTCGTACCTTTCCTCTTGAGAAAACAAAAATTCTGCACATACAGTTGTTTGGAAACTAATGCTTTAGAATCATTCCTAAGTAGAAGTTATTTTGTTTACGCACATTTACAGTATATTTACGGTGCAACCTAAATTTAGATGTCTCTGAACAAGGTAGCCTGTCTGAGACATCTGCATCTGACACGGTAGCAAATACTAAGTTACGTTCACTTAGGCCACACAGGAGCAGTTAGGGCAGTCTGCTCAGGAGGAAGCCATTTAAGATCAGGTTGCACTGAAAAGCTGTGTAGATTTCAGAGTGTAAAGCCACCAGACGTTTACATTTTGACTTACTTACAAAAGGCATATAAGATATTAAGTGTAGCTAACTGCTGATACAATTTCCACCAAGCCTCTGGTCTCCTGATGCAAGGGCATGACTTGCCCAAAAAAACAAGAAAGGGCTCTCCAAAAAATGTATTTCTCAGGGATGGAACACTTCATTTGTATGTTTTACTGCTCCACAACAATAGAAAAGCCACAATTAAGGGAGACAAAAGGACCTGTGTGGTTTGAGGATGGCTGCTTACACACAAAAATTGCATGGAGGTGCGTAAGGCCACAAATCATTCCCCTGCTTTAACAGGGTGGCATTGCAGCTGAAGACCAACCTGGAGCATCTCCTGGGCTTCATGAACCGCTCCTTCCACTAGTGACACAAGAAGACTTCTGCTCAAAACACACACAAAATGTTGGGGAGCAAGGCTGTAGGAAGGCATTTTCTCTGTATGTGGATGATACAACTACACCATCCTGCTTAAATAGCTTAGTGCATGCACAAAATCTGGTTTCATTTTAAAAGCCTGATTGAGAATTCTATCAGAACATGGAAATTAAATGCATGAACATAGTTGCTCTGCAAAACTGGCACATGTGCCAAAAGCCTCCTATGGATGTGTTCCTGTGCTGAATTCTCTCTTGAACTTTTAAAAACTAGAGCTCTCAATTACAAGTTTCTGACTTCCATTCTGCTATACTTACAATATTTGTGCAGATCATCACAGAAAAAAAAATTACATTTTTTAAAAAGTAATGACACAATGTGGCATGATCACACTCCTACTGATTACAGGCTAGAACACTAATAAGAGTATTTAAATTTTCTCTGTGGAATCTCCGAACAGAGGCCAAAAAAAGGACAGAGGAAGAGGATGAAACACAGATCTGAAAGCACAGCACATCCTGTTTTCTCCCTGTGTGAAGATTAGTGGCCCAACAGGCCCCAGTGGAATTGCTGCACAGTTTTACGCTGCATCAGGAGGAAGAGAGCAAAGACTATTAGGAAGGAAAGTGCCATTTGGATTTGTGTAGTAGGAAATAATATACCTCAAAAGTTTCTGAATTTAGGATATAATTCTGCCTTAGATTATGATAATGTGAAAAAAATAGTTCTTTCTGGTTTCTCGTGGATTTAAGACACTTCCAGCCAGACTCTGAGGAATCAGATGCTCACTGTGGGCAGTTGAGGGGGTGTTTCCAGATCTGCCAGTTATATTCTTCATGAGCTGCTTCTCCTTTCACACCAACCCCCACCCCCATTCTCTCTCCTTTGCACACATGCATACAAGAAAACAAACATTCTTATTCTTTCTCCACAATACTGCATCAGTTTGTTACATATGTGGAATAATGGAGCCAAGAGGCCAGAAGTTTAGCTTCATTCCACAGCACAGAGATTGGGAAATGATAAATTTATGGCAATCATGAAGTGTTATCCTGCAAACTGAAGAAGGTGCAAAGCAGAGCCATCTGGCAGTCTCTCCTTTCTCCCTCTGAATTGCTGTCTCATTTCAAGATCAGCCTGTGTTTTCCATCAAAAACTGGGAACCCATAGGCCATGGTCTGGGAGTAGGTGGCATGGTGGGGGGAGAAGAAGCTTGAATTTTTACTTGATACTTTATTTTGTGTTGATTTACTTCCAGTCTGCTGCTTCTGATCAAACTCACAGAGAAGCTGGCAGCCAGCAGGTAGGCAGTCATCTGGTCCTTTGGACATGACCACCAATTGTAGTGTAGTTGGGAAGCAAGATTGAACACCAGTATTTCCTGGATGTCTTTCATTTCTCAAGGCCATGAAACCACTGCAATCAGTCTACTGCAGGAGACCCCTCCTCTGGGAAAAATAAAAAGCAGCACCCTTCCTCCCAACTCAAAGCTGTAGCTATGTTGACGTTTGGCTCCATATTATTGCATTCGCACAAACAAGCATCTGCAGAGAAGTGTGAGCACAAATCCATCTCTTTTGATGAAAGAGTTTTTTTTTTTTTTCTCTGTGTGGGAATGTGATTGTTTAGGCTTTGTTTGAACGGAGTTCATGGATAAGCACAGGTACCCATGACAACGCAGCGCGCACAGGCCGGGATGTTCTACATGGGGACAGACAGGTTAGGACAGCCACAATGAGGAGAATCTTCCAAATGAGGGATGACAGCAAATCACTTCCATCTATGATGTAAAAGGAAACCTTGCCATTTCATTCTACATACTTGATCTGCTCTAAGTGCCTTCCCATTTGTCAAATTAATAAATCACATTTTTACTTTAAGGATGCTTTTCTCACAGGTAAGTGGAAAAGGCTTGTTTCCTTACCAAGCAGGAGAACTATATTGGCTATAGGAATGACAAGGCAACATTTCTACCACCTAGCAAACCCCAGGAAAGAAAAGAAAATAGAAAGATAATACATAAAGTGGCTCTGAGTTTGCTTTGTTTGCTGTTCTTACTCTGCTCATTTCTCTTAGCAATTGAAAATTCTTGATTCTTTAGGGGTGAAATATTGGCTCAACTAAAAAAGCAGATCTACACTGTAGCCATAGACCTGACCCACTATTTCACTCTGCTGGGTATCATTCCCTTCTGTAGGTGAGGACTGCAAAGTCTGAAGAGAAAAAAAATGCATGAAGACAGGGCTATGCCCTTTCCTTCTCCACCCCTTTTCCAATGTGCAACTACCAGAAGAACTGTTGTGGTCCATCCTTGGGATACGTCCTTGAGAGGATACAGGAGATGGAAGTATGTACTGCCATGCATTTGCTTTTAAGTCACAGAGGACTTCCTTTATATCTTAGCTCCTTATCTCTTCCACAGAACAACTACTTAAAAAAAAAAAAAGCAAAACAAAATAACAACAACAACAAACAACTGCAAGCCATGAATTCTTGATCCAAGTGAGACTTGCTATCATGTCAGAGACTGCATCACAACATAAAAAGGACACATTGTGATGTGCTCTTTAAATGCTATGGAAATATTGCCCCATACCATTTTTGATATGGTATCTTCCAATATTTTGCAGCATCAAAACTAGTAACTAGTCAAAACCTTCCATCTTCATTTGGCAAAGCTTCCACTGAAGGTAGCAGAGTCAAAGACCAATTTTGTCTGATTCAGCCTTAAATGCTGTGTATATTAAAATGGAAAGGAAAGCAAAGAGATGCTGTCAGTTAGCATCCTAGTATTTGGGTACAAAATTAAGAATCAAAGTCTTTTCTGAAATTAGAGAAGACACGAACTCTTAAGAATAGGGCAGAATCTACCAGCAAAACATACAAATGAGTTCTGAAAAGCTATTTCTATTAATAATGAGCCATCAATCCATCTGGAGAAGATTTTTAAATTCTCGGGGGCATTTACAGGCTAATAACTAAATCATATTGGGTAACAAATAAATGAAGGAACAGAAATCTTCAAGGCATCAGCTACAGTAAATGGAAGCAAATGGGAAGACAGAATCACAGAATGTTAGGACATTCACAGAAATATTTTTTTTCAGCAAGCAGTTTGCTATGAAGGATCTACCAAGGGCATAAGGTAAAACTGAACACTTCAGGAGTAAACCTAACAGTGACATACATCTATTTGGACATCTAGCAATACATAGTCAAAATGAGCAAACAAATTCATGAAGAATCTGATCAGCTTAATAATTTGGCCTACAGAATTTCAAAGCCACAACAACATGCACTGGTGAGTCAAGGTAATGTGAATTAAGTGTAGTTCTCTGACATACTACTACAGAGGAATAGAAAACTGCTCAGTTCATATTTGACAAATAATTGATCTGAGAAGTTATTTGATTTATCTGGAATAAGGTATGTAATGATTCCCCTTCCTTCTTCCCATTTTATATTCAGCTTATAGAGCTGCATAAATGACTAGTGAATATATTCATTGAACATTTTATTGGATCGATTTTTTAAAAATGCTTACAGACATCAAATGTTTCTTCCTTTTCATTTTCTTGCTCATGTCATGCTGCTACACTGAAAGTTACAGATGGCCAGGAGCACAGGAATCAGTTCCTTGGGGAGCCTTCAGCTTTCTTGGTTACAAACAACAGCAGCAAGCACCTCCTTCTTGGCAGCTAGGAGAAGACTTACAACACACCGGTGGCATCCCTGACTCCATCCATCAGGATTATTCCCCTTTTACCCTAGGAATACCCAAACCACTGCTACAGTCTTGCAAACAAGAGAAAGCATATTTACATACTGACAGAGCCTATTCTAGTGTCTGAAATTTTAAGATGCTTAACTCTTTGCATTTATTTTTAATGTTGCTCTGTGCAAAATCAAAACTAGTAAAATTCTTTCTGTAAAGGTATTTCAGCAAAAGCTTTGCTGTTGAGATGAGAAGATGTCTGTTGTTTAATCCCCCACATCTTTGCTGTATTTTTCCTGCTGTTCTTGTTGCATTCTGTTCCTTTGCTACTGGCTCAGTAGAGCAGAGCATGATGCTACTAGTTGTTTAAATATATTTTGGGGGGGGAAAGCATACCCCCTACAAAGCCCTAACTAACAGGATTGCTGTAAACCCTGAGGTGCTGCAGCATTGCCTCTGTGTGTAGGTGGCCTGAGCACACGGCAGTCACAGCAAAGCACCAAGAACATAAATACTACTGCAGACTTCAAACTCAGTTATAAGTGTAAGCAAGTGTAACTACATCCAAATCAGGAGCTGGGCCTGCTTTTCCCAGTACAGTTTTCTGCCAAATATGTGTACCAGCAGCCAAGGCTGGCCAGCCTTCCAGAAGGACCTGCTGGCCAACAAGGAGGGACTGTGCTGGCAAGCTTGGTAAGCCAAAACCTGCTGTTTCACAAACACTGATGTTCAGCAGCAGTGTTATTGCTGCCATTCACTAGGGTCTAGGAGGTCTGTACTTCTTGGAAAGAGCTCAAAATGTTGAATTCCCAAACAAGTGACATGTTTGCATGACATAGGCGGACATCACCTTTCCTATGTGGGAAGCAAGGAAAGGACCAGATCAGAAGCTGGAACTTCAGCAGCAGGCAAGGTCCCCTGAGATTCCCCTCTGAAGTCCTAGCACAGGAGGTACTACACATGGAAGCTTGCAGGCTGTGGAAAATTAAACAGCAGTAGAAACCTTACCAAAGCTCAGCTCAAAATTGGTGAAGATTGTGCAATGCCCTTTTTTTCTGCTCTTCATGGCAGACATTACAAGTGACATTGGGTCAAATCCTGAAGCAGATAAAAGCTCAGACTAACTATCCTCCCACACAGATCCTACTTGAAATAGAGAAATCAGAGAAGGGGAACAAGTAATAAAACATACTCCAAATGCCAAAAGTCATCCCCCAGCTACCACTGAGCCAGAGGCACAGATTAAATTGCCATGACACGCAAAGAGCAACAGCATCACTAGAACAAGCAATCCAACTTGAGTGTTTGATATTGCTTAATCATAATGAAAGATGTTCAGCCTGTCTACTGTGTGCCCCCCAATCAGAGATTCTTCACAGTTTTACAGCAGGCTTACTCATCTTTCTTCCTAAAACAAATAATCTCTCAGTCTCATTGTAAACCACCAGTGACACTTAGTATTCTGATCACTCAGTGCAAGTCCACCTGGTATACAGTTTTAAATCCAGGCACTGTTATATCTATGCATTTTCACTAGCTTCATGGTACAACACAATAGTGCTATTCAGCAAGAGGTAAATCTAAATTCCAATCCTCAACTGATGAGGTTTATATAGGTTTGTGATTTTTTTAGACTTTCACGCATCTTGAAACCACATCTGTCAGAACACGTTAACTAAACAATAGGACACTTAAACACTCGCTGCAATATCACAAAGCTCTTTCTTCCTCCCATTTCACTGGTTACAAACCTTTTTGATCTTAAACGGTGAGAAAGCATCATTGAAAAACTCCCTACTGTCTGGTAATGTCTGGAAAACACTATTTATCCTACACAGTTTATCAATGTGTCATTTAGCTCAAGAATATTATAGAAAAGGATGAAACACAGCAGCTCCAGAGGGACTTTCAGAAATCCTGACAACATCTCTACTTGGCTCCTGGCTTGCCTGCCCCCATGTAGCCACAAAAAAGAATGCTACCAAGATTTTTATTTGGCTGCCATATAGATGGAATTATACAACACACCCTTTTCTTTAGCACAGGATGAAATCCCTGATCCTACTTCCCCTGAGCACAAGGTGTGATCCCAGAACAAGAGGGATCAAAAAGCATGTGGCACTTCAGCAGTAAAGGGGAGCAAAATACGGGGTATGCTTGAAGGACCACTAACATCATATGGAGCTATTATAGGGACTGCAAGTTCCTATAATAGCTTTTTTGTGGATCTTCAAGAAAAAGTCATTGATAAAAATGGAAGGACAGATGTCAGCCCAGGTCTGCCTAAGGTGCCAGGTCTAAATGGCATACTGATAAAATGGTAATAAATTCCTGTATTTCTGGAGGCTCTACTTACACCCAACTCGTCTCACCATTGTCCCACTCTTCTGGTTGTAGGTACTGCCCATGCTTGCCCATTAGCCACCCTAGCGAAGAGCAAACTTTTGATTCATGCAACTCCTTGGTGTGATTTATAAAGCTATCTAACTTGTTTTCTTGCTAGCGTATCTCATGTAACCTATTTGTCTTTTTATCACAGCATCTTATCTGCCCCTTATTTGCTGTAGCTATTTATCACAGAGTTACAATAATATCTATTCCTCTACCATTATTGATGCAGATGCCTCCACAGTCAAAACCTCAGCTTCGTCACGGGCTGGCCATCCTGCTGCAAGGCTGACAGGACTGTGGAGCAGCAGAAGCCCTGACCAACAACCCCACAGGGCAGCTTCACACACCTCCCACCTCTGCCTGGTCATTTTGCACACAGACACCTCAGGCAGAACGCCTCCAATTTGCTCTGTACACCACCAGGCATGGAGAGATGCCCCACCATGCCCACGCACCCAGAGATGAGCAAAGTAATAAGAACACCCCCACCATGGGCCTTTCCAGCACCTGACGAGACTTCACCTGACTCACATTCTCTACCTTAGCTTGTCTATTGCAAATGAGTTATACTGGTGTTTTGCTGCATGACAGGAGATTTAGAAGGCTCAGATCATTCAGCATGTAGAGTCCTCTAGAGATGCACTGAGTTTTATTGCTCTATTGTCAGTGATGCAATAGTTGTGGTTATTTCCAATCAAATACCATGGTGTTCTGTAGCAATCAGACAGCTTTTTGTGGTTGGGTTTGGGTCCCATTTGCTAGTTAACATCAGCTTTAATCTTTACCAGATTTCATTCTATCAGGACTTTAGCTTTCCTAACCTGATCCCTGTCTGCTCAGCCAATTTTGCTGTATTCCTCTCCAGCCTACCCCTCTTTGCTTCCACCCTTTGTAGACTTCCTTTATATGTTTGAGTTTGTCCAGGAGCATCTTTTCATCCATGCAGGCTTCCTGGTGGTTTTGCCTGACTTCTCTTTGTTGGGATACATTGCTGCTGAGCTCAGAGGAGGTGATCCTTGAATATTAACCAGCTTTCTTTGGGCTCTTCTCTCGAGAGCTTTGTCCCATGGTACTCTGCCAAGCAGATCCCTGAAGAGAGTGAAGGCTGCTCCTCCAGGTAGTATCTTGAACTCCACCATTTCACAGTCACTGCAGGCAAGGCTTCCCTGGAGCATCACATTCCCCATTAGCCCTTCCTTGTGCACAAATACATATGCGCACACACATATGCACACACAAACATTCTGGAGTAGACAGATGTTTCAAAGTGTGGGATCAGTAAAGTGACTTCCATGTATTAGTTCTCCCAATCAGAGGAGCCTTGTGGTGTGTGCTGGGAATGCAAAGCATAAACACCTTCAGAGCCTTATTCTATATAAAAACTGAAAGTTATATAAAACTAAAATGCATCTAGCTGTGTGTTCTCATTAAGAGATCACTTGAGGCTTCTCTGAAATACAGAGATGCCAGTTTTGCCACCCTGAAAAAAGCCAGCAGGCACATAGAACCAGGCTGTCTAAAATGCCCTGCACTTTCACCAGCTCGGTGGTGCTTCAGTGGGTGCCTCAGGCACCAGGACCTGCTGCAGGCAAAGCAGCAGCCCCTCAGGCAGTGCCTTCGACCACATGCTGCCCAGACATGTATTTTGGAACAAAGCTCCTGGCAGTGGCTCCTTCATGGTCTGAAGCCGGGGTGTTATTTCTAAATGGATGCAAATAGCTTAAGCATACATCTTCCAAATTTCTATTCGATTTTCTCTAATGATATGAATTCTCATTAGCCATAGAAATAATTGCTTCACTCCTTTTCCCACGAACATCACTATATGTTGAGAGCCAGAAGTAGTGAGTTCCACGCACTTAGCACATTTTTTAAAATTACTAGTTTTTACATTGTCTTTCAGTACAACTTAGTATTTCTAACTCCTTTTAAAACAGCAAACAGGAATAAATTTGACTTCAAATTCTGACTTACACATTATCTCCTACTAGATTTCTTCAAAACTAGTTAGCCTTGACCCTATAACCCTGTCTTCACACAGAAATGTATCTAATTATTAGCAATCCAATTTCCACCAGATCTATCGGGCAGAAAAATCTTAAAATGGGCAAGTAACAAGCATGAAAGGAGCAATAAGAAATAAAATGAGGTGGAGGGGTTAAAGTAAAGAATGATACAACAGAGGTATGGGGAGAAAAACACAGGTCAAGAGTAGCAGTACTTTATTATTTGTAAACGTTTTATTAGTTTTTTCCAGATCAGGCACCAAGTAGCAGAAAGGAGGCAGTGAAAGTAAAATTAAAAAAAATAAAAATAAAAATAAATCCACAAGATTTTGGAATGAATCCTGGTCAGAGGAGCTGGGAAGTCAAGAGGAGGAAGAAGATAGTATTTCCTAAATGGAGAAAATTATATTGTATCCAGGGAAGACTCCTGCCCACCTTCAAGGCAGACTAAGTTCTTACCCAAAGATACAGCTGCTCCAGGCACATGTTCCCTGAGGAGGCTGCCCTTGACAAGGGCAGCGTTCAAAACACCTTCTCTCTCTTCAGCTCATACATCAAGACTCATGTTGAGCCCTGGGTTATCTCATAAAGAGAAGGGCTCCTATAGAATGAATATCACTGGACTTCTGTGGTGAATACATATTGACTAAATCTAATGTAGGCAGCAAATGCAGGCAGAGCAATTCCAGAGCATCTTCCAAGGCATAGGGAGTTTTTGATACATGGTAAACAACAACAACAACAACAAAAATAAAACAAACAAACAAACAAAAAGAGTAGTATACATTAAAATCTGAAAATCTTCCATTACTTCCCACTCCATGCCTATAATCCCTCAAGAACCAAGGAATCATTACAATCTTGGGATACAGAAGGCTCCCATGGGAATTTGCTGCAATGCTGAGAATGGCTCAAATATCTAAATACCTTCCAGGCTGAACTTCCCTCAGCATCATCAGCCAGCTAGGAAAGCTGGGGACTGCACTGGCATTAGCACACGTGCCATCTGGGGAATGCAGCTTCCCCACACAGAGGGTGAGAGAGCTCTCGTGGCAGATTCTCTGGAAGGAAGAGGAATAAGACTGAACTGGGACACTGAAGGAAGGATCCTGCTGTAGTTGTGAAAGGCCAAGGGCTGAAACTAGAAGAGCACTGTCAGGGCCTCTGAGATCATCTCCTTTAAATCCTTCATAAAGATTTCCTCATGCACTGTCTGAGCCCACAAAAATTGAGATGTTAGAGAGATGCAGATGGCAGGGTAAGAGGAGAGGTCAGGTCTGAACAAGGAGAAACAAAAAGCACTATTTTATCTGCAGCAGAAAAGCAGTGGGATGCTTCAGGTACTGAGTGACCTGACTGAAGAATACAATAAGCATTATGAAGTCTGCAGTAAGGAGGGAGAATAATTTTTTCTTTTCAAAATCTAATTCAAGTAGAAGCAGCCTTTGCAAAAGCCACTTCATATAAATTAACCCAATTCTTCCCCATATCACAGCAGCCGGTTAGTCCAGAGGACGTTCATTGTCTGCAATTTCCTCTCAGCTGCAGCTCTCTGGCTCCGCCGTACACAGCCCCGTGCACCGGGAACACGATGGAGCAGTCGGCATGAGGACAAGGGCTGTCTGTGATATTTACCAGTTGCCTTCTGCCTCCTAAATACCAAAATGAGGGCTGGATCATTTAATTAGTCTACACTGACTCAGCATAGACCTAGAACTGCAGGACACACTTATTTCTGTGTGATCACTGAGCAGGTCCACCCAGACAGGAGGTTAGACCGCAGCAGAGCCCTGGCCTGCCCCTCTGCAGGGTCTGCACTCCCTGCGTGCTGCACAACAAGGCCTTACACACCCTACCGGGGCAGGCACTAGCAAACTGCAAAGCAGGTTGGAATCAGGTCAGTGAAATCACAAAACATGCTGTAACTATGAAATTTGGAAGCTGAATAACCAGAGGAAACCCAGAAGTGTCACACTGCTGCTCCGCAGAGGTGAATGCTGATGATTTTGAGGATTTCTTTTGAGAAATTATCTCCATCAGATGGTCAACACCATGCAGATGGTCAACATCTGAAACTCAAAATGTAAGTAACTATCACCATTTACATTAAGGGAAACAAAAAACCAACAACCCAGACCCAGGGGTACTTGAGTAAGTTCGATCTGTCTGATTGCTTCAGCCAATTAGTTTCCGAGGTAAAAACCCTGTCTGTCATTATGCAGAACCAGTCAGGGACATCATTAGGAGTTCACCTTGCCGAAGTCATGGAGGAGGCACATGACAATTGGAAAATGACAGTGCCTGTGCTGAACACAGGGGAAGGATGAAAGGGCAGTCAAGAATGCTGGAACAAATAAGTGATTTGTAAGGCCACGGAGGACATGAAGGAGATGAACAGCACTGCGCATGAATCCGTCACGTAAAAATAATGTCACAACAATATCATTTAATTCTGCAACTAGGCAGGAGACCTTGTGGTGAAGGGAGAAGGGTAAATGCCATGCTTCACCTAGTAAGTCTCTGACACTGTTTCCCATGATATTTTTATATAAACTGTGGATACAAAATGCAGATTAAGCTACCAAAGGTGGATACAAGAAAGACAGGATGACTTAAGACAGGGAGGAGTTATTGATTGTTTACTGTCAAAATGGAAGGATGCACAAAGCAAAGGTATTCTCTGGGGATTTGTCCTGAGCCAGCTCTGTTCAATGCTATATTATAGTGACCTGGAAGGTAGGATATAGAGTATTCTCAGTACATTTGAAAATTATCCCCATCCAGAAGGGATTACAAATGTGTGGGAGAATAGGATCAGAATTGCAAATGGTCCCAACAAGCTGGGGAACTAATACAAACAATAGGGTGCATTTCAATTACAGCATGCAAAAATACTCCACTGCAGAAATGTGGAAGGGAGAAAAACTGAGTAGCTGGAAGTTCTTTAGAAAAGGATCTAGCAATTATAGTAAATTACACTGAGTGGAAATCAAGAATGCCACAATTTTGAAAGACACAAACATGCATGCATAAGTAAGGAGATAGTCCATAAGCTGTGGAGAGAAACAAGGCGTTTGTTTGGAAAGTTCAGCCAGTGTGATGCACTGGCCGTCAGGAGAGGCCTGGACCACTTGGTAAGAGTCTGAAGGAGAGCAGTGGAAAATGTCAAAGCCGAGGAAATAGGCCTTCATGGAAGAAACTGTGAATAAGTATTTCTGTGTAGCCTAATGTTCTGATGCAAAGACAGAAGGAATCAAATGCTTTCTTTGTCCACAGCTGACAGAATAGGAAGCAGTGGGAACCCAGCTTCCCTGGCACCACACAAAGAGAGAGGCAGCAGAGCTGGTCGATACACACACTGTGAAGGGGACCTTAGAAGAAAAACAAAACAAAACCACTCAGATAACCTGAAACCATTTAGCAGGTGCTCACACTATTTCAGACTTAAAATAATCAATCCTATGATGAGAAAGGCATAGCCAAGATCAGCATACAATGATCAGGGAGTGTTAATCTCAGAGTAGTTGAGTTCAAGGTGTGCCTATCAATCAAGGGGAAAAAATAATGAAAAGCACATCATTCTTCAGGGATAAAAAAAAAAAAGCCATGATTTGTATGTTCAGGCAATTGCAATATTATCAGAGATCATCACATTGAATATTCATAGATTGCCCTAGGCAAGGGCTTAAAGCGGTCAGAGAAGTCTCTGACTGCCCAGCAATATAATTTTATTTGTTCTTAATCAGATTTTAGGATCAGACAAGCTTGTGTAATTGCACTTAAAACGTTCCCTTGCTGGACATCTATCCTATTCAACCTCACCTCTCATTGTCTAGCCTTGTTCTTGGGGATTGCTTTTGTGTTAGCTGCACAGAGCCTACCCGAAGCCTACAGAAGACAGCTTCTTATAATGCAGGTAGTGACAAGGAGCCCTCCATCACCATCCCAAACTCCTCAAACTCCTGTCAACCATCAGAAAGGTCAAGCACTTGGATGAAGCACATTAGAAGATGACTGCAGCCATCAGGACCCACCTCTAGATCCAGCAAAGTGCAGCACCCCTGACCACAGCAGCCTGCAGCAGAGGCATCGCTGGGCTGGAGCTGCATTGGACCTTCCAGACACAACCGTAACAAGTCCAACTCGTTTCTAGCAAAAACTCCACAGAGCCCGATTCACAACCACCTTGCTTTTTGCTGCTTATAGCCATAATGATAATATTTACCCTGAGAAACTCCCACACCTGATTCTGACAGTAATACACTGTACTGTAACATTAATGAATTAGCAGTAGGAGAAAACTACTAATTTGGAAGAAGGCTTCTGGAGCACTAAAAAGCTGCAGGAAACATGCCTGATTTGTCTATGAATCTATGAGTCTTTTGGCAGTTTCTGCAACTAGATTTAAATTAAGACTGAAAGTGTTATCAACTGATTCCCTATAGGAACTAGTTGAGTGAACCTGAGCACACCTGTAATTGCATGTTAAAGTTATACGGACCTCACTTTCCTGTCTTAATAATTTTGATTTCTTTTTAGATTTTTGTTTCCATTTGAATCTAAAGCTCCAGCCACAGCATTGTAATGTTAAACACAGAAAGGTCAAAAAATCAAAAGAAAATTATTGCAGCAGCTCATATGAAGTGAAACATGGATTTTACAGAGCTCCATTGTGAAGAACAGAGAAGCAGAACAAAATATTATCAATTCTCTGTGAAAAGAGACTATTTAACATGGGCATCATATTCTGGGAGTGCTGTCTAGGAATAACTTCTCCAACTCACACAAACTTCTTTAAACCTAAGATATTTTAGTATGATTGTCATCCTTCCCATGTCAACTTAGCAGAGATTGGGAAAGGCTAATTGAGATCCTTCTGCTTTCCTTACATCTTGAGTGCAATAATAGAGAACTATTTGTCTTGGCAGATTAGGGTGGCTTAAGAAATACTGTAAGACCTAAGGAAATTTTTTAATTACCACAGCTTCCATTTTCTTAGTAGTATATGAAGAACAGAAGGAAACTTTAAAATGTGGTAAAAACTTTTAAAACTAAAATTAGTAACTCACCCAACCATTGCCAAGAGCAATCTGGAAGTCAAAGTTAACAAACACTCTCACCCCAAGCTGCTCATATGCCAGTCACTGTCAAAACCTCTAAAGTATATCAGACCTCCCAGTCAGCTCTAATTAAGAGTATTTTGAAGTCAAACAATTTAATTCCTCCCAACTCTGATAGCACAGAATCTGCATTTTCTCTCAACTTTTCTTTATGTATCAGACTTCACTGTTTCACCTACCAACTTTGTGGTCCCCCTTCTCAGGCCCTTCTTTATTTTGTGTCACTCTTCCGAAGGCTGGAAGTCACCGGAGCTTCCCAGACTGTTTTTACTCATGGAGAGAGGGAACCAGCCCTGAAGCAGCCCAAACCCAGGCAGCCCTGCAGATGGTTTCAGCAGCATCTCCCTTAGCAAATAATTTGGTTCATCTGGAGGGGGTTCAGGAGACCAAAGCAGCAGGTGTTGAAACCCTTCCCATCTCCAGTGTGTGTGGATTGTGGGTTTTATTTGGATTAGCTTTAGCTTGATCACCTGCAACAAATCTTGCTCTTGCTCAGGGAATCAAAGCTTTCTGAAGAGAAAAAGAATTAGGTGCACTCTAAAATAATCTTATTGTTCACGGTGAAGTTTAGATCCCAAAATCCCATTGAACCCTGGAGATGACCAGATGGTTCATCTCAAAGTATGCTGCTGCTGCCCGTACCTAAACCACCGTGTTGAAGCCCTATCTGTCTCACTTCTCCTCTGAACCACATCTTTGGGAAGTTTTTTAAGGTAATTGGGTTCATTTTGTGAAGAACGTTGCACATGCCTTAAAAATGAGGGTATCATACAAACCTAATGATCTCAGTTATGAAGTGCCTTAATTATGCACCACTGGTATGCATTACATAGGTCTTAATTCACATTCAAAATGCATTCAGCTTCCAGCACAGAATCACAAAGAATCACACAGAATGATCTGGCTGCAAGAGACCTTCAAGATCATCAAGTCCAGCCATTAACCCTACACTGCCAAAAACATTAGATTCAATTACCATACAATTTATAAAAAATGGTTAACACTGACAACTAGCAGAAGTCTACCTGAGCTATTTCAGCTGGTTTTCATTAAAGCAACAAGCACATTTCCTTCTTTATGCATTACAAACTTTGTCTGCTTCCTCTTAGTTACAAAGCTGAGATCTAAAAAAGCAAAACTCCCAACGTTTACATAGAAAACCACCTTGCCTTTTAATCTCAAAATATGAAGAAGTAAGTTTCCAGTTTCTGAGTTTCCCACCCAGCTGCAGTTATTATGTGTTCAAGCTCCCTGTGCACCGAGCAGAAAATTTGCCCCTAAGCATTTTTTAATTTTTTTTTCCCATCCTGCAAGCTGACAGAATACTAAACAGAATTTTAGGAAATTGTTCTCAGTGGTAAAAATCCACCATCTGATCTCCAGACTGAATTATAAGCCTGAAACACAGAGGCCAGATACAGCCCTCTAATTAAAAGTAGGCAGGGATTTTCCAGCAAAACATGTTTTGTCAGGAAATGTCGATTGACTTTCCCCCCACCTCCCCCTCAAAAGAAACATTCTCTGTGTGCCAGCATGAACAAAGGCAGCTCCCTTCCCACCTGACTCCCAGCAGAAATTGGACCAGAAGGTGCCCAGAAAGCAGACGGGGAGGGCTCCTGTCCCAGAGCCTCCCATTTTCCCTTGTGCGCTATTTACTGAGTTTAGCAGCCCTGAAACCTGCAGAGGCAGCTCAGTGGCTCTGCCAGTCCCAGAGAAGCAGCAGGTTAGGTTGTCTCCTGCCCTAATCATAAACCCTTGAGACTGGGTGCTTAACACAGGCTGTACTGGTGCATGGCTCAGTCCCAGTATTCCCAATCTGAATTGTGAACTCAGTGAAATTATTGTAAGTCACCCTGAGCTTTGGCTAAGCACACAGAGTAGCTTTAGACTATGGCAGGTTATTTAAGGATAGTAAATAACACAGATTTGTCATTTCTTCTGCAAAATGTGAGAAAGGCTATCTGCCAATCTCGCCCCTGCTCGCAGTGCTATCAATATCCCACTCTCTAGACTAGACTTTGGCCAATACATCACAAACTGATACTCGTGGTTAAAATTCATTAAAAGAGATATGTCTGGGTTGCTTCTTCTTCAGGAATGAGATTTTCTTCTGCAAACTGAGCTGATAAGAATTCCCTTTGTAAATACCAAGGTTGCTTGAAATTTTTATGAATGCATTGGGGAATTATTGTGGGGGATCTCCATGCAGAGGGTTACAGTACTGGAAATGGCAGAAATGTGTGGGGTTTTTTTCCCCCAAAGAAGTTCACTTTTCACAGGAAACTGAAAAGATTTTGATTTTCTCCTGTTCTGAACTAAAAATATTTACCTCTGCAGCCTCTTAAGGTTTCTACAAGAAATCAAAATTTTTCTCCCAAAAAAACAATTATTTTACAAGAGCAGGTCAGTGTCTCCCAAAGAAATGAATAGAAGCCTGTTCCTCACAGCTGTGCCTCTCAGCCCTGCTCAGCACATTCTGCACATCAGAAAGAAAGATGTGAAGAACTATTGATCACTGCTTCTTAAATGCACTGAAATTCTGAATTTAACAAAAGAACAGCCCTGACACTAGAAACTTCTGTATGTTCCCAGGGCAAGTGCATTACAAGCACAGTTTGTGAAGACTTGCTTTTGGTGCTCCAAGTGTAGTTATTTTTACCAGAAACAAATTTGCCTTGTCCTGCTGCAGATTATAATCAGATTATAATCCATCCAAACAGGCTGTCAATTAATATTCATCTTGGAAGATTTTTATTATATCCATAAAGAATTATGTTGTGGCCACTGCACCTGCATCCTGAATCAAATGGGAATGATAGATAGTCAGAGCAAGCCTGAAATAATGCTTGGCTCATGACCTAGACATATTCTTTTAAGTCTCTCTAAATCTCCGTGCTAATGGAAATCCCACAAGAGAAAATCCAAATTAATGAATCATAATTATAAATGTTGTTTATGTAATTGGTAAATGATGCAGAGATAAGTGAGCACTGCTTATTTTAAACAAACACAGATTAAATATGGACACTGCACCAAAGATGTGCCCTCTAGTACTCCAAATTTAACAAGGTTCAAAGATTAAAATGATTTGCATCTTTCTGCCATACCAACTCCTCCAACCAAGCATGTCCCATACACCAAGGGTCCCAAACTGGAAGTGTGGATCAGGTACTTTTAAGAAAACATAGGAAGCACATTGTTCACATTCCAAGTAAAAAAGGAAAGGGCAAAATAATCTGTCAGCAAACTGACCCCTTATCGGGATCATATGGAGTCCCATTACTGCTATGACAACTAGCTCAGCTGCCTGGAAAAGGCCAGCCAAAAATCCATCAGTAAAAACTCATTTATCATGGCTAAAGGAAAAAGCAGCGCTGCCATCAGAGGCCAGTGTCCGCAGCGCTGGCAGCCCTGCTCCCAAAGGCCAGCTCCGGAGCACGGATCCACACCACAGACAGAGCCTTCAGGGCTCGTCAGGGAGCTGCTCCTGACTGGAACCAGCCACGTTTTCCATTCAAAACAAAATCTATTAAAGCAGAAATAATTATTGCAGGGCATCGTAATTTGCACAGCTCAGAGGTTAGTGTGCTGTTGCTGAGTCACCCTGAGCCTGCTACACAGAGAGGAGCCGCAATGAATTATTTTTTTTTACCAAATGAACTTCAGAAATCCGGTGGACATTGGCTTAGCAGGAGGGTTTTTTGAGTACATCCCAGCTCTTCCTTCATCTCTGTACTCCAAAGAAGTATAGCACATCTGTACCTCTCTTTAAAAACATCTTTTTTAGGTAATTTAGTGCTGATGGAGGCATTGGATTGACAGCTCCAGAGATTCATTCTGCTGTTTACCCACTGAACAGGCACAGCACAGGCAGCACAAACTTTGCTGAACCTGCCCTACCAATGTGCCTTTGGCACTTATTAAAAAATTGAACACTCAAATACGCTGTCTGCACTGCAAAGGGAAGCAGGCTGGAGCACCCAGAGACTGCGGGCAGCAGAACTGATCATTCACCAATTGAATCACCCCAGCCTTGAATGCCCCAGTGTTTTCACGTGAACTGTGGCAGTGGGAGAGATGCAGATAGGCTGTAATATTGCTGCTGTGTTAACGTTACTGTTAATGTACCTTGGAGCCTCAAGGAGGGTTTTGGAGCAGTTCTTTGTTTGTAATGGCCTAAAAGCACTGCAAGCTCCTCTCCATAGCAGGGGCTGGGGCAATATTCCTGTCCTGAGGAGAGACAGTAATGTTTCTTCCCCATTTGCCCAGGCACAGAGCATCAAGGACACAGGGGAGAAGTGGTGGGACACGGCCTCCCAGGGCTGGGAAAGCAGGTCTACAACACCATCCCTGCCCCTTGTCACACACTGCTGCCCAGACTGCTGCCTTCCTCCCTTGTCACACTGCTTAGGCTGCTTCCAGAGAGAGCATATCCCCGGACTGACCAGGACAGAAGAGAACAAAAGCCACATAAATTCAGAGATCTTAATTTTCAACACAAACCCACAGCTAGCCTCTTAAACCTGGTGCCAGGCAGTTTGTTTGAGGGACATTGTACACAGCAAATTCTCAGATTCATAGTTTCTTACTTCAGCAGAAGAGTGGCAGTCATTACAAAAGCAAGACAGTGATGTAGAAGTCGGCAGACAAGAGCAGTGGATGGAAGTGTGCTGTTTAAATACCTTCTGTACACTGTGTAAGCAGATAGAAACTCAGCTTCCTCAAATTGCTTTACTAACCACATTAACCTCTGGGACTCCCCTTTGTTTCCTGGGGTGAGTAATAACTCAGGGATACAACAGTAATGGCAGAGCTTACTTTCCCGTGCCTATCGCTTTGGACGACTGGTACAGCATGCCCTACAGCTGAAGCTGTGTTTTTCAGAAATGATGCATTATTAGCACTGCATCTGAAATAACCCTGTAATTGCTTAATGTTTTATATTTACATGGGCTGTACATTATGTTTGCTCTGAGAGAGGGAAGGAGAACTAAGCAGGAAAGGAGTTTGCAATAAACCTACAGTAAGCAATAAAGAGCTATAAATGGTAATCTGTCAATAGCATCAGCTTTGCTAAGGGCTTGATTCAGGAAAAAGAGGAGCATCCTCAGCTCCCAACAGATCTAAACCAGCCCAAACTGGATGTAGTACCTAGCAGGATTGAGCCCTTATTGAAGGATGAGCTATTAAATTTAAACATACATAAAATCTTATTTGAAAGATTATATTCATTATTAAGAAGAGGAAAGATGATCTTACAGATAAGGCACTGCTGTGCTGGGACTCTGCACAGAGCTCCAGCTCTGCTCCAGATTCCTTTCTTCATCTGAGTGACTTGCTCAACGTCTCCGTTCCTCGTGACTTTACTCTCACATTGGAGTTCATTCCTTTCCTTCCTTCCTCATACTGGGATGTTTTGTCTTTCTTTGAGCATTTACAGTTCCCAAGTAAAAGCAGGCTCTCAAGTTCAGCTGTAAAGTAAATAATGATAGGAAGCAATATTTTTTGAGTATTTCTTTGCATTTCTTTCTTTGCATTTCTTTCTTTCCATTTCTTTCTTTCCATTTCTTTCTTTCCATTTCTTTCTTTCCATTTCTTTCTTTCCATTTCTTTCTTTCTTTCTCAGTAATTGCTTCCTACAATACCATACATCACAGTAATATTCTGTCACAGTGGATTGGATTTACACAGTGGGAGAAAGGGGTAAGGACCCATTTTATTTCATTTGTATAGTAAATGAATAATTCTGCAGAGATGAGCAGATTCCCTATGAAACAGACTAAACCAGCTATTTGCTAGGTTGTCAATTTGACCACAAAGATGTCTGACCTCTTCTGAGTTTGCTGGTTACATTTAAACTTCTGTCACTGAGAAATGGAGAAGAACAAAGTAAATTCTTAAATTCGCACGTGTTCATCTGTTTTTAAAACCAAAAACTTCCACAGATTTTAGTAGCAAAACTGTCTGCCCTGAGAAATAAACAACAAAACCCTAATAAGGAACTACGTGTACTTGTGTGTGAATACAAACTCAAAGTGGCAGTGGGTAACTAAAGCTTGCAGTCTACTTGTTTTCCAGGTCTTCAGTCTTCAATTTATGTCACGTTGAATGTAAAATGAAACAGTTCTTAGCTGCATAGACTAAGGACACCTCTCAAGTCAGCTATAATAGCTGAAAGCTATTACGTTGGGAATTTTTAATGCATGTGCAGTGAGAAAAAAAACTGACTGGAGAGCACTCTACATGAACCAGCAGCTGTGGTGGAAGGTGGAAATTTAGGTAAGACAAGGAGAACTATTCAACCTCCCACCAACTATGTGCTGCCATATGGTGTATGGTACTTCATAGAGAAACTGGCAGGTATAAGGATATAGGAAAACTGGGAGCTGTAAAAACTGTAAGGATATTATACAAGGATTACCATGTTATACACATTGCAGTCTACTGTGGGAAAAAAAAAAAACCAACCAAAACAACAAAGAGAGAGAAAGGGAAAAAAAAAAAAAAAAACAGGCAAAGCTAATTCCCTCAATTTACATACAGTTGTGTCTTGCAAGTAAAATACAAGATTCAGCCATTCCCAGATTCTTGTGATTCCAAGAGAAAAGCTGCTCAAGTGGTAAAAAGGTCACACAGGGGTGAGCAGCAACCAGAGCAGGAGAAGGCATGACAAAAAGAAGAGCAGGGGCAGGAGGTATCTAACGGCACAGATCCAAGATTACAAAACCCAGGCAGGTCTTGCATTAACATGACAATTGCCTCCTCAGGGGTCTGCTGCTGTACAAACTGGCTGGGTTCGGTCCGCAATGCCACTTGGTGCTGGGACAAGATGTGTCCATAGCTTACAGCTTCCCTCTGCCCATCAGGCCAGAGCAGGCAGCATCCAAAACACACAAGCAATGAGGATGGTGCCAGGCCACAAGCAGCCCAAGACTGATTCCCCACCACCTGTTTGCCTACATGGGGATTATCTCAGGGTAAAAGCATCCATGCAAAATAAATTATAGAACAAAATCACTTTGCTCCCAGTCTTAGCAGGGACTCTCCCACTGACAGGCTCCCCCCTCCTCTCTACACCCCACATCTGCTGGGGCTGGCTGGCAGAACAGGTGACAGCAACCTCACCACCCTACTGCTGCCCGAGGCTCCCCACAGCGATGAGCCACCAGTGACACCAGCCCTCCAGGTCACAAACAGCCCATCCTTTGTGCACTTGGGCAGTCTCTAGGCAGAAATCTGGCATGAGATACACAAGACTTTGGTAAGTATGACACAGGAGTCACAGCCCTGACTTCCCTGACATCAGAGATGGGGATAGGAGTGATAGCCTAACTGTGAAGCAGAGCTCTCCTTTCCCACTGACATCTCTTCTCTACAACCTTTTAAATAGTTCGCTCATCTGATGAAATCCACAGAATGGCCAGGGGAGGTGACGGGAACCTCTTCTTAGTGATCATGAAAAGGAATTTCACAGTGACAGTGCTGTGCACTGCAGAACATAAGAAACCCTGTAGGAGCTGCCACCATACCTGGTTACTGAGAAAGCTTTATCAAAATTATGGGAAGAAAGAAGTAATTAGCAGTGAGTGGTAGAAGAAGATTAACTCTTTAAAAAAGGAAGACCTTACTTTTATGCCTATAGCACCTCAGTAACAAGCAGAAGGGAAAAGAAATCTAGAAAGTATGTGAGACTGATGAGAAATTATTTGAAAATTCATAGAGCAGGACTGGGCACTTAGTTACAACCACTGAACAAGGAATGTGTTACCTGCTCCTTCCGAGAAGTCACTGCACAGAGAGAAGCCTCTCAGGCTCCAGCCTTTGCTGGGGCAAGGATCTTTTGCAGGTTTACAGACAAGTAAAGGGATGTTTCAAGGTGTAGCACCCCAGGGAAAGCTGCCTATATCTCTCCTTACAAAGCTCACAGTAGCTGCAAATATCATCCAATGCTCAGTGAAGGAAGGAGAGATTCTATTTGCCTGACCAATCGACCCAAATCAATCTGAACCCTAATAAAATGTATCCTGTTATGGACTAAGCCAGCCCACAGCAGAAACAAAGCAAAGACCTCACTGATGCCTGTAGGAAACAGACGAATCCCAGGTGACATTTTCCAGGGGCAAATGGAGGGACATTTGCTCAAAACACCTATGAGTGAGACAATCAACAGGAGCCTGCACACACAATTGAAAATGAAGCAGATCCAGGTCTTCGTAGTGAGACAAATGGTGATTCTGAAACTTCCCAGTGAGCTTCAGACACACTTCCAAGGCTTCCCTACAGTGTTTTGTCCATGGACAACTACAAAGACTGAAGAATCTGGCTTAACAAAGAGAAAAATATTTTTCTGAAAAGTAAATCAAGCTCACCCCATTTATATAAACTGTGCAACAAGATACTATTAACATAGCTTATGGGGAAATCTTTCAGTTGGCCAGCCCAGCCAGTGGATTTGAGAAGCTTGAGAAGTCTGAATATATTTCATTTATTATTTTACCATGGAAACACTCAACAAAACTGACCTTTTCCGTTTCAATAAAACTGGATTTTCCTGTAGGTCCCCTGTAAGCTGCTGCAAGAATAAGTGGGAGTGCTAAAACCTGGACTTTATTAAAAACCAAAAAACAGCAAAATGGTGCCCCAGCCCTGCTGCTCCTGGGCTGGATGCCACCACGTTGGGTCTGCTGGGAGATACACACTCTCCTTCAAACATTTCAGAAAGCCCGATTCCATCTGATATGATCCATCTAACCTGGAGCATCTGATAACTTCCATGAAGTTAATCCTGGCTGGCTGGGTACCACTCAAGCAGAATATGGCCATTGCATCTCTTCTGACATGCTGCATCTACTTACATCTAAGGCTTTCAATTTATGGGGTACTGCTGACTATTCTGGTGTATTTATCCTTCTCCATCAGGCTCTTCATTTACCTGCTCCTAAACAGAGCAGTAATGGACAGTCTGCAGGCACCAAAGAAGGTGTGTCTGTTGTCCTTCTCAGAGATGCTGCTTCCTTTTGGCTGGGCAGGGCAATGATAGGTAGGCAGGTGAAGGAATGGAGCAGGATGTGGGAGATGAAGGGGAGGATGGGCAGATATTCATAGAATTACTTAAAACCCCCAAATTTCTTATGTTTTTTTACCAAGGAATTTTAGCATGCCTGTCCTTCAGACTACAACCAGTCTCAAAATCAAGAGCTGTAAAATACGGCTAAAAAAAATTGAATGTGTTTACTTAGACATGTACCTTGTTAAATATCCATCATTTGGCAACAGATGAACAAAGAAATTATTTTTAACTTGTGTTTAACTTCCTTCAGTGGCTGGGTAGCCTGTCTTTGTTCAGGAAGATATCCTCAAGCATGATGGAATTCAGACACATCTAAGTCATTGCTTCTGGAACCAAGTGGTTTTGAAGTATCCTAATCTACATTTCACATGTCACAATTTTAGTAAAATATAGATATGGGTAGAAAAAATATAAAACACAAGAGCTTTTAGTAGCCCTCTCAAATCCCAGGCAAACCACACTGTTAACAGTAGCTACAACCATATTGCAGCGTGCCACTCTCCTCCCTCCACCATGTGGAGATAAGCCCAAAAGGCTGAATATTCTCTGGAGACTCAAAATGAGTTGTTAGCACACCAGGTACACTGGATTCAGTTATTTCACATCAGACAGACAACAATACCTGACTCAAACAGGAGACTGCAGGCAGGTTGAGGAGTCTCTGCATGGCCACAGGTGGCACAGGGAGCCCTGGGGACACAGCCCTGCTCTGGCTGGCTCACAGGGCACTGCAGCATTGCTCTCCATGCCTCCCCCTGTCTGTAACACATGTGAGGCTGCATTAAATCCGTCTATGTTTTGCTGTGCCTGACTATGAATGCAGTATATTACAGGGACAAGACAGAGCAGTTACTGAGTATTAGCGATGACACTTCCATTTGAAGTGTGCTCTGAAGCAGGCTTCCATGCACACTGCCTGCTTGCTTGGAAGAAAGATACAGAACCTTTTTCTTGGCAGCTTTACTGTCTCTTTGGACTTTCCAAAATACAAGATTGTGCAAGTATCTGATCTCACACCACTTTCTTTCCTTTTGCTTTTATGACAAAAGTTTTGACTCTCCCTGTTCCAGCAACAGAATAGATCCCTGGTGGCCTAGCCTCAGCTGAATCTTATTCCACATTTGTTGGCTGAGGCAGCAACAGCAGAACATGCTGCTCATTAGCAAGGCCACAGCTTTTTTATAGTGCTACCCTGTTAACCCTGGTACAGAGACATGAAGGGAGAAATACCCACCCTTCTGCTCCCAGTCACCACAAACTGGTACCACTAAAGAAGTGCTGCTTTGTCCAGGTTCCTCGTGTCTCTTCCAGGTGCCTTCTGAAGTCTCTGGCTTCTTCTTGTTGGACAGCCCCAGCTCCTAAATAAAACCTAGCTGGAGCAGAGAGCTGATGGAGGCAAGAGCCCCAGCATGCATTTGCATGTGAGAAACTGGTCTTTCAGCTCCAGCTCCACCTGAGATATCTTAAGCTTGGCCTCTTCCTCAACACAATACTTATTTCCTTGACAGCTTAAGTAAAAATAACTTTTTTCATTCTGAAAACTATCAAAATTAAAAACCAACAAAAATAAAACCTCTTTTCCTATTTCCTGCTGACATTTTTGAAAGAGTTTTAGAGCAAAATGGCTGAGGCAGTTAGCATGGGAAAAACTTTCAATGGTACTATTGCCTGAACATCATTATCACATCACTTGCTGTGTACTTACTAAGTACAGGAGCTGCAACAGCTCCTAGAGCCACACGTAGGGTTGTGGCCATTGGGCAGGACACTTCGCAGCTCCATGGGATGAGACAGCCCATGCTGTGAGGAACTTATAGTGCCATGGTGTAATGGCATCCTTGGGGCTGCTGGGACATCTTCAGGGAGATCTGGGTTCAGAGAGGCCAGAATAAAAGCTACTTTAAGCAGAGTTTAAGTTCACCAGAATGAGCAGCTCTATGTTACTGGCTAAGAGCCCCATCTCTGTCAGCTGTGACTTCTGCAGGGAAGAGATCAGGCTTTGTTATTAAAGGGCAAATTAGAGACAGAAGGATTTTAGTTATTTGTTTCATACCCACTAAGCATAAAGAATGTTACTGAAGACCCATAGCAAAGCCAGCTGAAGAAACAGGAAATAAAGGGAGCAAGCAATAAGCTAACGCTGAAGCCGGGACAAGGATAAGCCTGTCCATGAGCTCTGAGTGAGAACGGTTTATTTTAGATCTTTTGTCTGTTGTTTTGTTCTGTTTACTGGAGCTTTAGACCTTTGATGCTACCCTTGCATTTGCTAAGGGCAGTACAGATGATTGCACCTGACACATTTCCTCTACCGCTGACATTGATGCCTCTCGGCTGCAGGACCAGTGCAGCTGCAGAGCAGGGTGCTGGACAGTAAGTGCATTAGGCACTTGCTCATCCTCTTGGAAAGTCCACCTGGGACATCTGCGTGCCACTAAACCCAGCATCAGATGGAAAGACTGGGGTGTTTTGCACAAATTGGGAATTTGGTTTAATTGTCACGTTTCACAGCTTGGGCAGGTGACACAAGGCATGAGGCTGGTAGTTCACGCTGACAAGAAACATAAGAAAACAACCCACAGGTTTTTAGAATAGGCCTGACACTGCAGGCAAAGTCCATGGCAGAGGGATGAAGATCCTGGGGCACGTACATCCCAACCCTGTGCCAGGCTGCACACACACACAGGGAAAGGTTTTTCAAAGAGCACCGGCCTCTCTCCCCAGCAGAGACAATAGCTCTGAACCAGCAATCTGGCAAGTGAGTCAGAGCTAATTTTAAGCCAAATGCTTGTAAGACTGGGGTGGGTGAGAGGGGAAACCTCTTCACAGTTTATTCTGCAGAAATGAAAAGTCAGATGAAGTTCTTATTTTGACCTGCACAGTCAAAATAGAATCTTCAGAAATAGGTTTCTTCACATACAGAGTCAAACACGAGGTGCCACCTCGCTGTCTCCACACTATGCAGAAGTGGATTTGGCCCCTGACCTCCTTAGGAGGACCTTCCCAAGACAACATTACAAAAAGCTGGGCTCAAAGGAACTGTGCAAAGTCAAAGACTGCCTGGGGAAATTAAGTAAGACCCTTTCTGCACATCATTCTAGCCCAAATTTTAAGGAAATAACCTTATGCACTTTAGACATTTGTTTCACATTGCTAGTTTTTCAAATGACTTTAAATTACACATGCTCAAATTAAAAAAGGATGGCATTAAATGGGATTCTGTAACTAAACATTGCTCCTTAATGGGCAGCAGATGAGATGCCCACCATACCATACAACGGCATAAAACCTAAACAGATTTTCCTAATATTTCTCCTTCACTGATTTAAGTAAAAGAGGGCTCCTATTTGCAGCCTGTCGTGGAGAGCTCTGAACACTGCTTGGTTTTTCCTTTGGGTTCCTTATATTTACCTAATTTTCTAAACACATTTCTCAAGAACCATCCATGGACATTTCTAAGTTTTGTATTTTTACCCCAGTTTTTCTCACTCCCAGTATTCCCACAGGAATTAAAGCGACTGAACACAGAATCCTCACCCTTGATGATCTGTTCTGTTTTCAGAGAGACACAGCTCTTTGTGTGGACAAAGATGCTGACTCCCGTTCTTCTCAATCCTCTGTGTATTCAATAGCTCTGCTCATCCATTACCTACTCCTGGGTTAGTTTACCATGCTGCATGGCAATCCAGATATGAAGAGGGAAGGTGAGGGTTTATAAAGTTAACACTCACTGTTAGCACAGACAGGGCAGTTTGGTTCACCTGGGCTATGAGAGTCTGAGACCTCGATAAATCAAATTACAGCCACTAACACCATTGGGTGAAAAGGCCCACCATTAGTTCTATCCTGTATTACATATTAGCTTAATGCCATCTTACCCATGCAGGGGCTGTGGGGAAGAGTGTTCCCAAAACCCATTGCTGCTGGGAGAACTGCTAGAAGTGTTTTGACATCTTGGTGCCAGCAGCCATCAGGAGTCTGAGCAGCCCCTGCTTCTGCAGGCACATGCCTTGAACACAGAGGTTTCAGAAGTGCCCCCAAAAAAATGCTGATAGCTCCTGGGTTTGACTATTTTCTGGCCCTGTGGCCACAGCTGTCCCATGCCAGACACATGGGGCTGCCTTCTACTGCCTTCTATGCTTTAGCTTGATTCTTTCATTCAGCATGCTGAGGAAAAGACACTTTCTTTTATAAATTAGGCTATTAGCTCAGATTCCCTTTTTCTCTTCACTTAATGAAAAGCAAGTTTCTACAGCATGTCAAATAAATAGCCCATAAGTACAATATAGTCAAGTCGGTTTAATGTATTTCTTGGAAAATGGGGAGTTCCCATGGCAGGTCCAGCCTCACTTTCGTATCCGTCACAACCCTCCGCAAAAGCACAACCAGCATCTCAGCACCCCAGCAGCAAAAAAAAAAAAAAAGAAAAGCAGCACCACCTCCCTCTTGTTACCAGTTGCATATACTTTTAAAAACACTCTCTTTTCCCCCTTGAATTTAGGTTTTCCTTCTCACTCCTGCCCAGCAACGGTAGCCCATGAGGCAATGCTCTAGGCACCACATCTTGTTCTGGTTCCCAGAGAGTCTCATTTTTGTAAGGGTGAGATTTCCTGGCATCCTCAAGCCACTTGATGTCTTTCCTTCCTTTTTCTAATATGTACCTTATTCCTTCATTCTTGGTCACCATGCTCAACCCCTTTACTATTTTTCCCAAATTATCTAAAAATCCATTTTTCTCTTCTCCCTCTTCCACTCTTTGCTTCTCTTTTTTTCTCCCTGCTCCATCCCACTGAAGCTTTCCAGCTAGGTGTTTTACCTGCTGCAGTGAGGGGAAGCAGTGCATCTGAATTCAAATTGTACTGTACAACAGCGATACCATATATACCTACAGAAACAGCAATATATAATCTTAGTGTTTTCCCCTCCCTGTGCTAAATTCCCAAATCCAGAAGCCTCCCATTATCAAAACAATTTTAAATAAAGCTAAGGAGAGAATTAAATGGAAAATAAATTGGGCATTTAAGTCAGCTCCTCTCAGTTCAATAGCTGTACTGCACACCTTTCATCAGGCTCTGGCTCTGCAGAGGTGTCTCTATTCGCCTGCGTGTTCCCCATTCTTCCAAAGATGATACGGACACCCTGTATTGCCAGATAAGCAGTATATGTCACTCTTCCTTGCCTAAGATTAAAATGAATATGTTAATTTATTTTCTATTACAGGCTGCAGCACGAATGAGAGAGGGAGAACATTCTGCTCTCGGCTTTCTGCTCAGAACCACCCATCGCCCCACAGACAGACTCTGCCTTCCTGCACACACTTGGCTGACCTGTCCCTTGCTTTCATGGTAAACCCTTAGATACTTTTGCATAAAGTGGTGTCAGGAAGTAACTCCTACTCTGAGATTACATTATTTTTTTGGGTTTTATACATAAATCAAGCGAATCCTAACCTACTTTCTGCCCAGATCCTTTTAGGACAGACCCTCTCCAACCAGAGGGTGGGGGGAGGCAGAGCACATCAGGGTGACTTGCATTCCCATAAGTATCAATACAATATCATCTGTGAAATGAAAGCACTTTAATTTAAAGCTATGTCAGAAAAATTAAGAGTGATGTCAAGAGATCATTTTTTCAGCTCTAAAGATAATCATAATAAAAATGTAGAAAGTGGTTGTTCAGAGACTAGAGGAGAGCTAGCTAGAAGGAGATAATACTACAAGTTTATACATTCTGTGTATTTTCTTCCCATTTTATAGAGAATCATTTCTAAAGTGGCTGTCACCCGTGCATGAATTTATTACATCAGGCTTGGGAGGTTGCAGATAGCAACCAAACACACAGATACCACACCCATACATGCTGACACATAATTCTTTCTAGTACTGCTAAATGGATGCAGGGGAAGTAACAAAGAAAGGTGTCTTTCACGTTTAAATTTGAAGTCTTCTTACCAATTAAAAACCACAGACTATTTATATATGTGTTTATATATATGCACAGACATAGATACACGTATACCTGTACACACACTGCAGGAGGGAGAGAGGGGAAAACAGGAAAAAAAATTAAGATCATCCTGCTGCCAACAAATGCAGTAGTCCTGTTAACAGAAAAAGATCCAATCCTTGTATACAAACAGAACTCCCAAGATGCAGTCTAACATGTATCTCCTGCTTTCTATTTAGATGTACTCTCAGACTACTGAATCACAGATTTAAAGTATGTGGAATCAGTGTGGGAAACTGTGGGGAAAAGCAGAAATAGGTTCCTCCTGAAGACTCAATTGAATTACTCTGAAAAGATTAATTAAAATTGAATTCTCTTTTGACACAAAATCTCCTGTTTGCTAGTTCTCGGTGTGTCTATTACCTAGTTTTCATTAGGAGATAATATACTCTATAATGAAATAAACGTCCAGGACCCTGCGGGATCAAACAAAAAGTTTACTGTATTCTGACAGCAGCACAGCCAGGTTACAATGTGAGCCGGCACGTTTAACAAAAAAGCGTTGACATATTATCGCTGCATTCTTATCAGTGATCTCCACCATTGCTTTTTAAGGTACAGATGGGCAAATAACCTAGTGTTCTGTTGATTAGAAAACAGCTTGACTTGCAAAGTGGCAAACTAGAGTCAGGTCTTAATTCGATCTCTCCAAAAATCTGGGTAGAGGGGAGGGAAAGGAAGGGAGCTCTTTCAACCTTAAGAACAGCTTCATAACTGGAATAGGAATTATTCTAAAAGGCCATTGGCATCTCCAGCATACAGCTGTGGGTTTGTAATCAGTATTTAGGGAAAACATCCAGAGGATCACCTGTATTAGGGACTGGTGTGAATGAATTGGATACAAGGGTAAGAGCATTTACATTGCAATTGGTGCTTCAGGTCTGCCACACTATAGGACTGCCACTTATTCACGCTTTACCATACCACACTTGGAGCTTAATGAGACATTTGATATACTAAAAAAGCAGCCAAAATGAACGTGAGGGCAGAGTCTGGCCCTAGATGATATAAAGCATTTCAATGAAGTGTTAAATTAACAGCAACACAGGGCCACTGACCACTTCCACTATACAAGGAAAATAAGATTGAGAGAGACAGGCAAACATATTAAATATGTGTCTTATTTCTACATATTCTTCTTCTCTGGCACTTACAAAGACAAAAATGAAATCTCCAGTGCCAGAAGCCTTTGCCCCTGAAGTTGGCATGCACATCAAAAGGATATGTGTCTGTCTGTTGGCTGTTTGGGACACCGTAACATGGCCCACAAAACAGGTGCTCATCACATCCTATATCTGTGCTTCCAGCAGCTTCATAATGGAAAGTTAAAATGTAAACACAAGCTGCTATTTTAGTGCCATCACATAAATGCAACAGCTTGTGTTCTCTCTTCTTTTACTTCCAGAATGGACAGAATACTTGAATCAAATTACAGGTAGTCCTTTTTCTTTTTTTCTCCTTTTTCCTTCTCCCTAAGTGCCCAGTCAATTAAATCTTGCTCATACAAGTTATTCTTGCTTGCCTTATTCCTACAATGACAGCTGACAGTGTTCAGACTAAAAGATGCCAAAATCTTTTTCCCTAGGTAGTAAAAATACAAATAGAAATCAAACCCAAGCAGATTAATAAAGGATTATAAGAGCTGACAATGCTTTGTGAATTAGAAAGGTTACATTGCTTGGTTCAAAATAAAACAGAAATAGTGATTCTGCCCTGAGCTTTTGCCTCTGCTTTTCACAATGTTGAAAGGCATTTTTTCCCTTTGTCATAAGGATAGTTGTTCACAAAGGAGTTCACTGATACCACCTTGCTCATGTAGTCCAGATGGCCTAAAGTGATGAAAATCCAAAGGTATTCCAGGAAGTGACCTTGGAGATGCTTTTGTGAATCACAGTTCAGGGAAGACTGGAAGCCTGATTCTAGAAGCATCAGTGCTTTAGCTTTAAAGAAAGCCAGCACACCTAGGCAGCAGCTGATTTTTGAAGTACAACAGCAGACTTTTCCCAGTTGACAAGACATCTGCTGCAGTATTCCACAGTCCCTAGTTTACAACAGAAATAAGAGCTAGTTTGTACCACGTGTCAATAGTTAGGATTTTTGCCTTCTTACCCTTCAGATTCTATTACCTTTAATGAGACAAGATTATAAAGCCTGTTCAGAAATGAAAACTGAGAGGGAAGAATCGGGGAAAAATCTACAGGTCAAAAATAGTTCACTTATCTCTTTTCTAAATCGATCTGCTAGTTTTCCTCAGAGAAGTTGGCCAAACTAAAAATCACAGGTCTGTGATGCCCTTACTCTGTGTGTTAAGATATATAGGACCTCTACCCAAGCCACACCCAGCTGTGTGAAATAAAAATTAAATCAACGGGGTTTTGCAACACGAAAGCCACCCTCTCACTTTTGCTGAGTACTATCTGAAATAAAGATGGATCATAATGCGAGTCATTTATCTCTCCTCTCTGATGCATTCACACACACGCCTACCACTGCAGGGGGATTGAGAGAAGTGACCTGAATCTCAAGCACCCTTGGGTTTGCAAACAAAACCCAACCAATGAGGTTATGCAAAGACAGACCTAAATCTCTGGATTCCCCTTTACCCTGTTTTTCTCCTCTAAGTATTTCAGCCAGTGAAAGTAAAGGAGAAACAAGGAACAGTATTATATAATGAAACTGCATAAGATCAGCAGTTCCAGAGCAAGACATTCCTATTTCATAGGAAGGATATTCAAGTAAGCAAGCCGACTAGGCGAAATCCCAGTTGACTGCAATACTTGTACTTATTTTAAATTGTTTTCTGAAAACAGCATGACATATGCCAAAGAATGGGAGACAGAAGAACAAGAAACATTGGCTTCGTTCACAGGCTTCCCCCCCTCATATGAACCACAGGCAAAATCAATTCCTCACAATGTATGCTAAAAGACATTAAATAGAACTGGTAATAGTAACATGAGAGAGAAAAAACAGCAGCAGCAAAGGAAATGAGAAGAGGTGGAAAGAAGATCTGGTCAAAGGCAGCTTTGTTTCCACAGTAGGTGTGCAGGATGGATGGCACAGAGGCACACTGGACAGGGTAAAGGAGCTGAAGGCAAGAGAGGCTGAAGAGAGATAAGGTCCTTGATAAGGGAGCAGGAGTCAGACCTAACCTGAAGGCAGGAAAACCCTTATTTGTTACACTTAGCAGTTGTTTTGCTTTGGGTGGTCTTCAGAACAGTTCTTCAGGAGCAGGCTTACATGCCTGTACTGTTCTCCCTCTCTGCTGAGTCATGCCACCAATTTACAAAACACATAAAATCAAGAAGAATGAATGCAAGTGTCAGATGATCTGCCCCTGTTCTTGGCAGCCTAAAAAGGAACTTGTTTATGCCACCTATGAAAGAGCTGTGACATATTTCTTCAGTGATGGAATGGTCCCTCTAGGATCACTTTAGCTAGCCAGCATTAAGCATATTTTTTCTCCAATTCATCTTTCCAGAATGATTCATTCTACTCATCCATGTGGAAAAATATGCTCAGGGTCATCCCAACTACTGCACAGCAAAGTCCATCACTACACTGATCGATCAGAATCCCCTTTCTTGACCAAACATGGATAATAAAGAGCTGCAGACAAGGTGCATACAAAATCTATCCCTAAGTTTCACATCTTTGGAAATTACAAAATAAATTTATCCAGGACAGATAAAATAATTCCTAAATAGCTCCAATCCTCACATGACAGAACTGGATGGGATTTGAATACATCTAGTGGAGACAAAGTTAGAACTGCACATCGTTTCACTCGCAACAAATTCTGTCTTAGAGAGCGACATTACCCAACTGAACCAAGAATTTCAGGCTCTTCCAGGATAGACAAAACAGAAAGAAAATACTCCCAACCTCTGCACCCTTATATGTTGTTGTGGGGTGTATCTCAACATACATCTTGGTACTGTTGAAAGAAACCCTTCAGCATCTACCAGTGTAATGAAGACAGAAGCTATAGATCTTGGTTACTCCAGGTTATCGATGGAGTTTCCAAAGAGTAGTTTTGAGATTCTGAAGTCTGGTAGGTCTGGCTGTTCTCACTTGGACAAAATCAAATGCTTCTCAGCCTTCCCTACCTAAATTATATTGTTTCTTCTGGGCTTTTGGCTGTCTTTTATGAATTAACTGATGTCCTCTGTACCTAGGGAACAATTTGCTGCTGCTACCAAAGATATGATATGATCTATCTAATACATCTTTTCCAACTCTTTTAAAGTTTCTATAATTTTTCAAGATATTTTAATTTTGTTCACAAAGAATGGTTTGTGTACCCAACGCCGCATCCCACTGATATTCTTCAACCTAAGATACTGCCTCTCCATAGAAACCTTGACACTCCTACTTTCCAGATTCTACCCATGAAGAAGCATTGTTCCAGGGGCAGAGTGCATAGAATTATTTCATATTTTCCTTTTATTTTGTTACCTCCCAGAAAATCCACTTTTATTCTGCTTTCTTCTATCCCTTGCATTGTCTACCATTGTGGTTTTCCCTCTTCTATGACTTTCATGGACACTGTCCTGTTCCTCAACCTGCCAAGCTCACCCTCACTCACTGTTTGCTGTGTCAGCAATTTTTAGAAAATTATCTTTAGAGGAAAGCCCTGTTTCTACACTCAGGCATGGCTACTCTAAAGCAGCATCAGTAAAAGCATATCAGATCCTGGGTCTGGTCATAGAATAAATTTAATTCTAGTCCAAGGACCTCCATAGTTTCAGGTTGTTTGAACCACAGTTTTACCAGCCCTCCTGCAGTGCACCTATTTCAGCTGGGCATCAAAATGAAAGCAACTTGCAAATGATTGCTTCCCCATGTCATTTATGCATGGGGCTCAATTCCAGGTGCATTAGCATCCCATTATGAGCTGCTTTTCAGGAGAAGGATCCAAAGAGAATGAAGGATTAGAGATCTGGGAGACAATCTGGCCTAGATTTGCTTTAAATTTTACTCTAAGGCTCTTAATTTGCTGCTTTGTTGCACTATTCTAGATCTATAACTCATGGAGCTGTATTCACAGGGTCTACCTCCAGGTCTCTGAAATGCTTCAGCAACACTATGGGAAAGAGGAGGAAGGTGGGAGGAAAAAACGAACACAGAATTTACAGGAAATCTACCAGGTTGCAGATAAACACACACACACACATCACATACACACACATCACATACACACACATCACATACACACACATCAACTGCTTCTTCTGCTTCTACAGGAGGCTGATTTTGAAATTTCCCTTGCAAAGCTAGGATGGATGTTTCCAGCATTGGGGTTTATTAAGTTCCTACAGCAGCTATTTCCAGGGCTGCTTTGTCGTACATTTCTTTGTGAGAGACTTCAAGAATGGCAGAGAGGCTTTGCAGCTAAGGATTTGAATTGCAACCTTTACACTAGAAGTGTAATAGGAACATTGGGGAATTAAATAAAATTATATTTTTCCTAGATGTCTGCTTAAAAAGGAAATTCAGGGTTTTATGGATGCCCCAGAGACAAACTATTACATTACATTCCTTGCAGTTCTTATTTGAGTACTGTCTGTTTGAGCACCTCAGATAGCACAGAATCATTCATAAAGAATGGGCAAGAGAGACTGTGTCCCATCAATATTTCAAGCTTGGTTATCAAATCAAGAGAAATTCATGAGTTCTTCTTCAGCTCAACATTTGCAGGTTTGATACTATTGTTTGACAGTTTAGGGATTTTCCCTCTGCATTCTTATTGTCTTTAATATTTTATATAATCTTCCAGTTGATGCTATTGTAGTATTTATTTTTATTTTTTTTTAACTTGGCTGCACTAACCAGTTTTTTCTCTTTCAGCAGGGAGAAATTCACACTCATTTGCTATTTGTGGGGTGATGACATAGTGTGAAGAAGCAGTAATGATGACTGACTGATAGAAGACACCATATGTTCTCTTCATTTTTCACTGTGTTATTTTCTGAGAGATGAATAAAGACTCAATATAAGATGAACTTTCCTATAATACATGGGGTTTTTTTTAAATTAACTTTCTTTCCCAAGTAATTGATATAATGGGGAAAATTGTTTGTTTTGTTTTTTTTCTAAAGCATTCAGATAGTATTGCTATAAATATCAGGCTCCAAATCACTGAGATAAATAATTTCTTGTTATTCACTATTTTCCACCAGAATGATTTTACATGTGTCTAAGCACCAAAAACAACTTCACAATTAATTTCACTTTCTCCAAAAAGCATAAATTGCATTTGCTTATGACTATACAAAAGGTAAACTTTTCCTTCCAGTTTTAAAACAGGTGAGAATATAGACAAGATTCTAAGTGACATTTTGTAATGTGTGGTAATCAGCAATGATGATTATAAGCACAGAACTAGGATTACTAGATCACAACAGCAATACTAGATTATATGCTGGGATGCTCCTTTACACTCTGAGTGTATGAGTCTGCACAACTAATAATACAAAGGATTCCCTTCAGTAAATATTGCATTTGCTTTAACATGTTTTAATCTCAGAATAATTAGAAATCTCATTTTGTATAAATACCCAAATGAAAATCTTTTGTTGTTATAGTATATGCACTTGCCAAGTATATTATTTTCCTATATAAATATTTTTTCCCCATTCTGTCCTCTTATTTTATTCTACCATCTCAAAAACAAGGCTTTTTGTTTGTTGCTCTTCATCCTAACTTTGTAATAGCCACTAACTAGTACCAGACTACAGCCAGAGCCATACACATATCTGCTCATGTTATTAAGCAGTCAGGAGCAGAAACAAAGAAGTAAACAAAAGGGATTCATGTTGCCTTCTGTTCCACTGGAGACGGGGGGGGAATTAATCCTCCCAAACACAAAAATAAATGCCAGAAATCACTGGTTTGAGAGACCTTATTTTTCAGATTTCGAAGAATCTTTTTTAAGTAATGGAGACAAAACTGAAGGAAAACATAATTAGGAATCCTGCAGGGAGTGGGGCAGAGAACTCAGTAACTGAACACAGTGGCAGGACTCTTATTTGGGCATTGTTTTCAAGGTCATTCATTTAAAGCATTTTTTTATAACACAACCTGAATAAAGAACACAGAGCCACATCTGCTTATCCTGCTCACAAAAGCAGCCACCACAGATGTAGCAAGAAAGTTTCCTTATGCCATGTGAAAAGGAGTTGGCCCTGGGAGGACAGTACTCTCCCTGGTCACCTGCCATAGCAACAGACATCGAGGAATGTTTTACATTTATAGTATGTAACTCAATGCAGTTTCCCCAGTTAAGACGTATTTTTGCTGTTAAAGCACCTCACATCAAAGAATATGACAGAAGGTGCTTGAGTAAAGCAGCAATTACAGTTTTCACATACGGAACATGTGTTATTCTTCCTTTGAACTCCAAGCAGCATGAATACATCCCCCCCTGGAAAGCTGTATCACTTGCATTTCTTTCTCCTATGACAATAGAATTACATAAAGTCTGATCTCAAAACTCTCAATCAAATATTCCACTCATCAGCAAAGCACTTGCTTAAAGACTACAGGATTGGGTTCCTAATCAATACTTTAATAAATAACATCTACTTAGTTGGAACAATTGATTGCGAGGGAGCGGACTAAATGTATTTCTGTTAATCTAGTCAAAGGATAAATGTCATCGTTTATTTACAAGACACACCTAGAACTATTCAGAGTGTTGTTGATAGGATCCATCTTGACACACATTTAACACCATATGCATAGAATGTCTTACTAAGGATGAATGGTGGTACATCAATGTAATATGGCTGGCTTTGTCAGCAAGCCCTGCTGCTCTCCCTACAGGCTGCTAAAGCTCAGTTCCACTATTCCCTGGAAGAGAGGACAGCTCCTAGGACCCACCACTCCCAAAGGTGAGGAGTTGGTGCAGATCAGAGTGCACCTCCTCGATGTGTGGGCTCCAGAAGCACTATTTCATCTAACACTGGTGTTTCTTGATTCCATCCAGTGACCACTTCATCACACCTAGCAATAGCCAGGCATGCTGCAGAGGCCATTCTTGGGGATTATGGCCATGCTGCAGAGGCCATTCTTGGGGATTATGGCCATGCCCTGGTTTTGCTCTTATTAGTCCATTTATTCTGCTGCACTGTTGTGCAGGAAAAGCCTCTCACCATTTTAGGATGGAAAATATCCAACAGAGAGTGCAATAGGCACCTTCTCTGCTGTCCACTCCACAGTTCATATCCCAGGCTCTACACAAGGTACCTTGGTCCCCACTATGCCCTGGCCACAGCGCACCCTCTCCAGTTTACTGATGGAAAGCACCATCACTTCAATTCTCTTCCAATTACTTTTACTGTTTCTCCCCTTGGGGTTTGTGTTCACAACCACCTTCTTCTGGGAGCAAGTGTGGGCCACCGATCTTCCCACCTAGCCTCAAAATACATCTGTATTTTCAATCATGTTGTTAAACTGCAGCCAAGAGAGGAGATGCTCAGTAGGATGCCTGAATCCACACTGAGGATATGAGCAGAGTCTCCTGCCCCGCTCATCCCAAAAGACACGGGTGGCAGGGAGGCAGAGGCTCCCTCAGCACCCTGCCTGGGACCTTTCCTCCCTCCCCCGCAACTTCCCGTGCGGGGGTTGTAATGTTTCGGTCAGAGACGCCCAGGCACAAGCTCACGATGCGGCTTCCCAGCAGGAGCTGTGCGCGCGCCTGTGCGTACACACACACACACACACACACACACACACACACATACTCCTTTCGGCAGCCCCCAGTTCCACACGGCGGTAATTTGCCCTTCAGACAATGCATAATTCAGCAGCCTTGAAGGCGGTCGGGGGGGCGGACGGCGCCGCGAAAACGTGTCAAACTTGAGCGGCGAACGGCACCCCTGGAAAGGCGGCGGCACCGGCACCGCCCGCGCTCTCCCCGTGCAGCGACGAGGGATGATGCGCCGAGGGTGCAGCAGGGCCGGGCCGCGCTCCCCGCCGGAGGCCGCCGCACCTGCTCCCGGAGGTGCGCAGCGGGGCGCGGCGGGCGCGTGGCTGGAGTCGCGGCCAGTCCGGGTCGCGGCGGCGGCGGGGGGCGGGAGGCGGGGAGGGGGGCGGCGGCCTCCCGTCTCCGGGCGGGCTGTCCCGCTCCGCTCTCTCCTCCCCGCCGAGGACCTTCGGCGCGGAGCCGCGGCTGCGGCGCGCAGAGCGGCAGCGGCGGGCGAGGGCGGTGCGGAGGATGCTCTGAGCGCGGCGAGGCGCGGCCGCGGCGCAGGTCAGTGGCGGGTTCCCCCCTCCGCGGGTCGGGCTGCGCCCCCTGGCACCCCCCGCGTCCCCCAACTTTTCCTCGCATCACTTCGAGAAAGTGCCCAAACTTGCGGCGGGGCCGCGCTGGGACCCCTTGTCCCGTGTCCCCCCACTGCCCGGCGGCGCGACCCCCTCACCTCGACGATGCTCTCCCGACCCGTGGCTGTGGATGAGCGGGCGGTGCCGTAATTAACAGTGCCGGTAATTGAGGGGTGGAGGGGCAGGTGCTGCGCTCGGGGCCAAGCGCCGTGTGGGTTGCCCCGGGGCTGCGGCGCGTCCTCCCGCCTCTCTCCGCTCCGTTCCCCTCGCAACCGGGTGGGGCCGGCTCAGCACCACTCGGGCTTCGCGGGGCTCCGGCACCGGGACCCGAACTTCATCTGAGGGTTGGAGCCAGCGTCTCAGCCGGGCTGACCGCCCGCGGGTACTGAGCTGGTTTGCGTTTCTGTAACGAAAATAACGAGATCCAAAGCAAACTAATTGATAAATGCCGGCATCTCTACAGCCTGGAAATCCAGTTCACCCGGAGTTCAGCCTGTGCGCAAGCAGGAGCGGGTATTATGGCACTTTCTCATTTCTGGATTTGATTTGTAGGGAAACGGGTTTGCTTTAGGTGCCGTTTTCCCGGAGGTGCGTTTCTCGGCAAGTCCCGCGTTTCCTGCCCGGGTATACTGGAACTCCGACCTTGCAATGCCACCTTACATCTCACCCAACCTTTAAGAGCGTACATATTCAAAACACGGCAAACATACAGCAAAGAGTGATTTGTACAAGTGTGTTAGCAGCAGTGTGCTAGCGACGGGTGACCAGGCAGCACAGGCACCGCGCTGACATCTGGGATTCCCCGGTGTTGGCCATGGAAGTGGCCGGGAACAACGCGATACCCAGGCATAGATGCGTGGTTATGTTTTTGAGGGGTTAGGAAAGCCCCTTATTATAACTGTTATGATGTTGCTTTCTGTCTGTAGCTGACTTGTGGTGTGTGCAAATTAACATGCTTAAAACTCAGAGATGCTATTTTTTTTTTAATGTTAGATGTTTACCCTGAAATGCCTGTATTTTCTTGCAAAATTTAAAAGTTGAGGCTCTGTAGAGAACAGGCTGGATATACAGTAGCAGTGAGGGAGGATGAATGGTAAACCTGGACAGTCTCAGAAGTGAAAATCAAAAATGCGGTCGCTAAATCCATTTTGTTTATTAACGATGCTCACCATTTGATGAGAAAGCTATCCCCAGTTTATCCCCAAAAGATTTCATGTTGTCAGATGCCTGGTGTCTCATCAATTCCTTTCATGTCTCTGGGATTTTCTCTTTTCCAGGAGCAGGCCACAGCAGCTCTCTGTGTTGGGGATAACCATTAAGCTCTTCTTTTGAATTCATGAGCTTCAAATTAAACTTTTGCTGACACCTGCTACCTAGCCTGGTTGAGCAGAATGACAGCGTCACCCAGGCTACTGGAGCTCTGCCACGGAGCAAAGTAAATAGCTAACAAAATAGGTGTCAAATACCTGGGTTAGGTCACATAGTGATTTGGGCGAGCTCTGGGAAACTGTGGCTACTGGAAGTCTAATTGAAGTCTGCTTCTAATGGAGCAAACTTTCCAACAGCAATCACAGGCAGGAATTTAATCCACGAGTAGATGGCAACAGAGATTAATAATCATCATTATCAATTAGCTGATGGAATCAATCAGAACAAAATGAGAGTAAACAAAAACCCATCTCTCCCTCCCCTCAAATCTAGTCCCACCTTTATTTATCCAGTGTCAAGAATCTCCCCTGAGCACTGGTTTCAAATGCCGAAAAATTTAGCAGGTGTCATAACATAAGGTCAAGACTTAATTATTTATATGGAGACATCAATCATCATGTGGGGATGATTTATTTATAAATCACCAGAGCTGTAAAACAAGACAGTGAATTCTGATTTTCTCCTGCTCGTTTCTGAAGGGGACCAGGAGGGTCTGAGTTGTGGCTGAGTGACCCCTGGAGCCTGTGTAAGTTTCTGCCCGGCCTCCTGTGGAGGAGGAGGGTTTTGCTGTGCCTTTTAAATCGTGTAACCAAAACACCACCAGGGAAATCTCATGCATATTTGCTACATCTCAGTAATGAACATTTACTGATTATGGATTATCTGGAGAATTTATCTTTTTAAACATTATTCAGATTTTTTATGTTTATGTAAGCTAATAAGACTGAGGAGATTCAGTAACTGCTCTTTGCCTTATGGTATTTGAAAAGTATGTCCATTGGGCTTAGCTCAGCATCTTCCAGAATCACTTTTAAAATACTAAAATAGAATTTTTCCGCCTGAAAAAAACCACCCTATCTGTACTCAGTATAATGCTCTTTGTTCACAATTAATGCCAAAAATCAATTTGCTAACATGCTTTTTATGTTTCTTCTGATCACAAACAGAATGGCACAGTAAAAGCTTTTGTTGCCATCTGATTAGTCCACAGTGGTGGTAAGTAAATAGCTTGGACTTGTACAGCTGCAAGGCTCCCGTGCTGAATGCAATAGATAGAGAGAGAGCACGGGTGCTGAGCACCAGGCATAATCCTGCTCTCAGAGTCATTCCAAGAAATTTTCTCAAAATTTTCGTAGATTTTCCAAGAGCTGGACAAAATAACAAATGTGCACATGGGACATCCCTGAACCTCCTCCTTCAGGTTTCTCATCAATGGTTAATTAAAACCAGGTATTCTCAGATATTTGTCTATTTATTTATCTGTTAACAGAAATGGTGCTACCGATCTTCTTTACATGACTATGTTTCATAAAGGGAGGCAAGTGAAACTAGTAAAAAAAAAAAAGAAGAAGAGAGATGGAAAGTTGTGGTGAAAATGAGCAAAGCAAGGAGGGAAGGTGTCTTTTGCTCTCCTATCATTATCTCATAAAACTCTGTGTAGCATAGACTCATAAACTTTACCATTAAAAATGACTGTTTGAAGCATGAGGAGTATCCAGAGCAGCTCATGACCCTCCTGAGCTCCATGGCAGGACTCCATTTTGGCAAGAGCAAGTCAGTAAGCTCTCCTGCACATCCATTATACTGTTCCCACTGATCTTAAAAGAAGGCAATTTATCACTGTATTTCAGTGACAGAAATACTAAAATAATATTTCAATGAGTTTGTACAAGGGTGTAAATTATGGGTAAAAGGATGGATGAGCTGGCAATGTCTTCAAAGAACGATTAAGACATTAAGAGTGTGGGAAAATATTTTTAGACATTAACCAATCAGTGAGAAAATGTGAATTTAGGACCTGATTTGGTTATGAGATGTTCCTCAGGCTCACTCTGGATCTTGCCCAGAGCATGTGAAAAATTAAAGATTAATAGTATTTCTTGTAGGCAAAACCAGTCAGCTGCTTGTGTATTTTTATGGTATACTGGGTACATTTATAGCATTTAGTAATGCCAGCAATGCAACGTTCAATATAAAGATGAACAGATGAATGTATCATGAAACAAGGCACTGGCAAAGCAGGTGGGAAATGATTTCTAAAAGATTGCAGCAACCAGGCTCAGAGAAATGTAGTAAGATGGTAAACATAATAGACCTAAGGGGCTTTAACCAAAGCCAGGTTTAAAGCCTCAGGCTGAGTCTCACCAAAATGAAAGATTGAGCCCTACCTACACATTATATAGAAGAGGAAAGCCAGGACTGGCTGCATGCAAACCCCAGCAAAGACGACTTCAACACACTCCATCCCTGTGCATCAAAAGGCAAAAGTAACAATGAAATCACCATCGAGTACAAAGAGGAGAAAGGAGGGAAATGAAATTGTATTGGCTCAACTGCAAAAAACAAATTGCAGATTTCCCTAATCAGACAGATGATGCCTAACTAGGGCACAAAGTGAACCATGAAGGAAGGTGGCAGATTTCACAAATTAGTCATGGCAAAATGGCGAATTTCACAGCTTGAAGTGGATTCATGTTATAGGATGAAACAGCACATAGTGATTAAGAGCTCTAACTGATAGAATAAGCATGTGAGCCTTAGTCATCACACAGCAGCCAACATTTCTTCCTGGCTTCAGCTGAGCCACAGGAGCAACATCTCCAGCCTCCTCTCCTCTCTGATGCTGAGGGGGAGCCGGTGGAGATAACCAGAAACAAACAGGGTCCTATAGATGTTTCCAGGAGTTTTCTGTCTCTGGGAGGAAGAATCACAGCAGTCCAAAGGAAGTTGGAGCAAACTACTCTGCAGGGAGACTTTTTGACATTCTATAGGCAGTATCCACTCCCATTACCATCACTGAAACCTGGAACCATGGGTTCAGTGGTGGAGCACATGCTATGAGGAGAGCAAGCTGGGGGATGACAGGGCCTTGTTGTTGCAGCAGGACTTCACCAGTGAAAAGCAGAGTGGAAGGGTGGCTGACAAAGTTTGGAATAAAGGGGACACTATTACAGCACACTCCCTGTCATGCTGGGGACAACCTTCCAGGGCTGGCAATGCCAGTTTTGGAGCCATTAGGTGATGGCATGTCCCACCTTCCAGTAACCATGCCACAGCATGCATCCTTCATAGTAAGCAACCATTAAACAGCCCATTCAATGTCTTTCTCCCAAAAGCCACCCATGTTTCCATTCTTTCAGGCGATAAAAACCAATGTCACAAGCCTCTCTCACAGGTGCTGTTACATGACTTTTGCTGGCAAAACATTTCAATAGCTGTTACAGCACATTTTCAAGGAAAGCTATGTGGTTAGACACTGGAACCTTACACTACCATTTGTATCCTTGCTTAGACAAAGATAAAAATTCTGGATAAAATCTCACCATTGTATCTTAATTCTTCTGTTTCAATCATAGTTACTGAAAATCCATAGAACAAAATGCTAATACCAACAAGGATGAGCTTCCTCTAGCAGCACAAGCCTCCTTCAAACTCTTCCCTTCCATGGCAGCCTGTCGGCCAGCCCCTGCCAGTCCCCAGCAGTGCACCCCAGAGTAGAGCAGCTTTTCAGTCTGCCAGGAAGGTTAACAAACCCCAGTCCTGGCAGGCAGAACTGAAACTGCAGTGGAGTCATGAACCCTTCAGAGAGCAGAGCGTGCCAGCTTTCCTGTTTATTGAGGGTGTTCCAGCATAGTTGGGTCCGCTGAGCGCAGCTGTATTAATATCATGCAGGGAGAGGGGAAGCTGTCGAGGCTGCCAGGACTGAAGCCATAGAGGAATGTAATGGGACAGTGCCAGTTCCTTCAAATCCCACCTGGATGTTATTAGCCATCCGCTGGAGGCAGCGGAGCACCTGCATCCCAGAATATCAAACATGCAACATGTGCACAGAGCTCAGCAGAATCTCAGGTGAGCACTGCACGGTCACAGCTCTGCTCCTCCTGACCCAGAGTGAGAGGGGAGGATTTGAAATTGTACATCAGAGAGACACCCTAGGATGAATTGATCACTCTTGAGTGAGAATGGGAAAACAAAGTTTAAAAAGAATTAGCATTTCTAAAGCATTTATGAAGGCATGTCCTTGGGCTCCTGGTAGGGAACTAGAAAGGATGGGGTGGGGGGACAAGCCCTCTCTTCCCAGATTGATTCAAAAACTTGGCAGATTTAAGAAATCTTTCAGTAACATTTTGTGGATCGATGCTAATTTAATGCATCGGAGCTTAGCAGTGTGCCAATTCACTGTCAAACTGATATTAACTAGGCACTTCTTGAGCATGTTTATAGCTCAAGGTCCATTAGATATGCAGACCTGACAATGATTGCACTTCCCTTATAATATTTAAGCTGAAATGTGTATCACAGTATCCATAAATGGTCTTTCAGTCTTCATCAAAAAGAAACCTCACTCAGAGGTGCAAGTCCTTGCTGCAAGAGAAGGGACTGGAGGTTGTGCCTGGTGAAGAAGAAGACAATAGAAGCCAGCAAGGGAGAGTGACTTTTTGTCTTCATAGAATCATAGAATGTTTATGGCCGGACGGGACCTCCAAAGGTGATCTAGTCCAGCCCCCCTGCAGTGAGCAGGGACACCCTTAACTAGACCAGGCTGCTCAGAGCCTTGTCCAACCTCAC
>JAOEGS010018686.1:18004-32570 GCA_025447755.1 Corythornis vintsioides
TGGAGCCAGACTTTTCTCAATGTCATCCAATGACAGGACGAGAGGCAATGGGAGTCAGTTGGAGCACAAGAGGTTTAAGGTCAACACAAGGAAGAACTTTTTAAAAGCCATCTCATCAGAGCAGAGGTACAGGTCTTGTCCCACATCTGGGATATTTAAACAGTCTGAAGCGAAAATGGAAAGAAAAGTGTACAAGATTTCAATTAATGGCCTACTGACATAGATACAGGTGTTGATTGTGTCCCTAACAAGATGTCACTATATTGATTCATCTGATGATGAGGATATGACCACCAAATTGGAAGAAAGAAATAAAATATCCTACATATAACTAAAAGGATGATCAGAAAATCACAAGGCAACAAAGCCTTTGTTATGAATTATCTTCTGATGACAACTGAAGGCCTCCTTCCACAACAGATTCACAGTGGCTTCCTTTTCTTTCAGTCTCACATGAGCTGAAGGGCGTTTAATTTCCTGTCCCTTGAGATGGTGAGACATATGAAATTTCTTTGGGAAAACCTATGACTAAGGGAGACAATGAAGTTGGCATTTCAAAATAAAAAATAAACAAGATTGTGAGTTCTAGTTGCATCACTGATTTTCTCCGTAGGTTCATATTTTGGAATGTTTTTAGTTAAAAAACCTTTCTACATTCAGTGTATGGATAATTTCTCAGGCAGGCTGTGTCTACAACCTTATGTATGCTGTGCATACGCTATTCTCTGCTTGCTTGTTGCACACACAGCTGTAAATACAGAAGTCTGTGGACAGGCTGTGTGTGTCTGAAGACAACTAAGAAGAAGGTTTGCTTAGGCTGCAGGATTGCTGCTGTAGGTCCTGGAAAATAATTGCTGCAAAGCAATTAGAGCTCAGACATCTTCAAGTTCAGCACAAGTTGGAAGTTATCTACGTAACCAAAGGTGTGTAATTTCTCTAGTCATGGAGGTGAAGGCTTCCAATCAGTCTCTTGCTCATCTTACTTACTTACCTGTGGCTTTCCTGAGTTTTTCTGCTTGCTCTATTATTCTGTCTGAAAATGTTTATTTAAGAGTTACATGTTTCTCAAGGAACTTCTTCAATTGGTTTTCATTTTGGTTTTGTCTTTTTTAATCCCTAATACCTTCAGCTTTGTTACTGCATGTTCTCCATTGTGATTTTGGGACAGAATTTTATTCGAACATTTATCATTATTATTAGCAGGTATTTTGTGAATGTCTCCATTTGTTCAAAGTTTTATTTTGTCCTGGACATAAGGCTCAATGTTTGCTTTATTTTTAAGGACAAAACTTGCCTCTTGTTGGCTAGTAGAACAGATGTCATTTGCCCACACACTGACTAAAAGCAGTCATCCCATTCTACAGAATCAAAAGCACTATAAGATCTCTTTGCCCTTGGGTTTTATTCTTGACAGCACAAGTACAGGTTGGGAGTTTGTTTTTTTGGGGGGAGTGGGTGGTTGGCAATGTGTGTGTTTGGTTTAGATTTATCCTGGAGCATTATAAATTTGCATTGGCTGCTGAGTACCACATGACAACTTGCAGCATCAATGCTAAAGATGTTATCTTCACTGGCATAGCACAGAGATTAACCTAGACTAAAGTGGTGTCTGTAATAAATAGAATACTGCTATCGACAGTGTAGTTGTCAACTTGACTGTAGACACAGAGAGGAATTTGGTCCAACATCTGCTATGTTTGGAGGTACCACAGTACAAGCTACACCAACTCAATTTAACTCAAACACAAACACATTCATAAGAAGTCTAGAGTATGCATTTGCAAATACTGGAGGCACTAAGAAGCCAGATCTGTCAGCAGTCTTTTTTTTTTTTTTTTTTTTTTTTTTTTCTCAAGTGCTGAGCTTGGTGCACACTCTGTTTAATCTTCAGAAACACTCTGTTCACACTTGACATGTTTGGAGTGAGTTTGGTGGGACAGTCCTTATAGCAAGACTGTCATTTTTCACTTTAAAAAAAAAATTGCTTTGGCAAATACAAAAAAAAAAGTACTAAGAAAGATTTTAATCTAATATCCTAATCAAAATACCACATCATCTGTTACGTGTTAGTTAAGATAACTGTCCATCATATAAAAAAATGTGGAGCAGTGTGCCTGAATTGTAAGCTTCACAATATGAAAAATGTTTTGTCTTCTGACAGGAGTCAGGGAGACAATAATGTTCCTGGATCAAACCCCATGAAAACTGATATATGAAACGGGATAGGGATTCCCAATCTTTCTCATAAGGGGAGCATTTCACTTTTAGATTAATGATGGCAGAAATATTTACCTAAAACCAGCAGAATAAAACCCAAGGATGAGGACGATACCAAATGAAAGTATTGCTAGGGCAGAGCATCAAAACACTGAGAGAAAGCCTGTGTCCCAGTTTGGCACAGGGAGGAAAAGAAGCTGAAGGGAAAGTCTGAGGAAGTTTAACCCCTAGGTATCCTTTTAGGGACAGGCTGTTAAAAATATGACATAATTTTGCTAGTAAGCACAAAATGTCATGCATAAACTGCATCAAAGTTGTTGATGTTGACTGGAAGAGAAACCCAGACAACTTTTCTGTTGTTGAAAACTTCCCCAGAAGTGCCAATTACTAAGTTTCCTCCTGCACAAATTTCCCCACCTGTCCTGGTTTGGACAGTTATGATCTTAAATTTAGCAATGTGAGACCAAAAGGTGTGTAAGGAGACAAGAATTTTATTAAAGAATATATATATGTGTGTGTGTGTGTGTGTGTGTGTGTGTGTATTTGTATAGGACATAAACAGCAATGTAAAACAGCAATGTTAAACAATAAAACAGAACAATTAGAATTGTTTGTCGCCCTTCCCTTTTGATGACTAACAGGGGGGTACTTGGTAGCCACTGGGATAAAGAAGATGGTGGCAGGGAAACTCAAAATGGCAGCCCGGCAGATTGGGAGGGGAAAGAGGCGTTGGCTGCCCCCAGCCCCCTGCCACAAGGCACAGGAAAATAGGGTTTAGGAAAATGGCAGATGAACCCAACACGGCTGAGAGGGCTGCTCCAAAAATCACTATGGCAAACTGGTTGGAGAATTCACAACAAGAAGAAGGATGGAGATATGGTTTGGACAGGGTGTGATTCCCTCCATGGCAGTTGTTGGGTGAGACAAAAAGCTCACCCCTTCCTGCTTCCTGCCAGAGCCTGGTGTCCCATTAACACCACCAGATCCTGCGTATGCACAGGACTGCACCAGGAACATCCCGGCCACTCCGGAGTCTGTCACACCCACCAGCAGCACCAACTGGTGGCAGGAGGTGGTGAGGCCACATGGTTGCTCTGCAGTGTTACCCCGCCATGCCCGGCCCGCCCGGCCCGGCCTGCTCTGCCCGCCGCCCGTGCAGAACTGCTGTGAACCCCTGCCCCTTTGCTGCAGGCAGGGAAAGGAAACAAACAGGCTTTTAATAAAATCTCATTATCCCAACACCACCCTTAAAAGCACCCATGGCACTTCAGGTGACTCTCCACTATTCAGATGCTTTCTCTAATGTTCATAAATTGGAGAAACTACATGGCACTTTTCACTCATTTTGGAGTTACACCTGGTGAGTGACAACATGCGTAATTGTCATGCAAAATTCAGTTGCTGCGTGTGCCACCCATTCACCTGTAATACAGGGCTTGCATCCTTGTATTCAGTATATGCTTCAGCAGAGAGAAAACACAACTGGTCCAGTTCATTGACATTACTAATCTACTGTGACAGCACAAGCCAAGCAGACATTGGCAATACCTATTCACTAGGAAGATACTCAGAAATAGGTTATGAAAAGGAGAGAGGTTATGAGAAGAGGTTATGAAAAAGAGAATTTAAGAAATGAAATTACATATAGCATAGTATTAAGATCTCTTCCTTTTTTTACACAGCATAGTCAATAGAATTGTTATATCACTAAAATATGTTTTATTTTGAATACTAAGTACCTTTCTTTGAACCTCTGGCCTGGAAAACAGGGTTCATTACATGCAAAGCATCTTTCCAGTGATTGGCACTTGTATAATGCATTCCAGCATGTCAGTTTGGTGCAGAGACAACTGTCATTAGTGACTCGTATGAAGGAATCAGCTTGGACTCTACCAGCACTGCTACATTAACTCCTGATTTTACAAGCTGTCTACATGTAGTTCTATGGAGCCTTAATGTCTGCTAATATATCTAAGAGCCATCTGCTTAAAAAAACACAGATTATGGAGAGTTCCAGGAAACAGTGGAGCAAATGCTGTCTGCCTCTCCCTGATTCATCTGCTTTAAAGCTGAAGTAACAACAAAAACAGGCAGCAAGTTGATTTTGATGACTCCATTGGATTAACAAAAGAAAGTTCCCTAAACAGCAGGAACAATCCCTGTTCTGTGCTGTACTCTGTGCCATGCAGCGCAGACAGTTTAGCAGAACAGAGCATAAACTTTGAACCGCAGCTATTTCTGGCTGCCAGAATAAACTTGAACTGATAATCTTATGTAAATTAAACCCCTGTATTTCTTTCCATTTGTAGAGAAAATTAAGATAATTCAAACCAGAAAACAGGAGCCTCCAGAGAGTCAGAGCTCTAATCCCCTCTTTACTGTACACACAAACACACACTGAGTTTTTGCCACGTGTTCAAAGCATGCCACAGCATGATGTGGAATGATTGCATAGACCAGAAAAAAGACTGATGAACAATAAAGATATGCACGTATTTTGTGTCAAAACTTTTCATTCTGGTATTGTCCAGGTTGGAAGGGACCTTAAGGATAATCTGATCCAATTTTGCATTCCTGCATCCAATTCCTGCATACCTGGATTATGTTTTTCCAGGTGCAAGACCTTACACTTGTCCTTGTTGAACATCATAAACTTCTTGTTAGTTCATTCTTAAGCCTCTCCCTGTCTTCCTGCAGGGTGACTTTCCCTTCCAAAGTGTCCACTTATTCACTCTGTTATCTTCAGCAAAAAAATTTCAGGGTACACTTGATCCTGTCATCCAGATCAATTTTGAAAATATTAAACAGTGTTGGGCCCAATATCAGTCCCTGGGGAACCCCACTTGTGACAGGTTGCCAGTTTGAAAACAATCTATTTATCACCACCTGCCAGGCAGTTCTCCACCCACTGCACACACCACTTGTCTATACAGTAATTCATCAGTTTCTCTAGGAGGAGGCTGGGGGGTATCATATTGAAAGCCTGTAACAGTTTGTAAACATCTTTTCCTTCACCAACAATGGATCTGTGTTTTCATTGACCTGGATTTTTGTTCCCAAGGCCTGGGGCCCTGCAGTACTATTAAAGAGAACTGAATAAAGTGTTGAGAACCTCTGCCTTTTCAACATAGTTGGGGATTAGTTCACCTCTCCTTTTTAACAGTAAGCCAATATTTTCCTTCTGTTACTTCTTCTTTACATACCTGAAGAATTGCTTCTTGTAGTTTTTGACATCTCTGGACAATTTAAATTCAAGCTGAGCTTTTGCATTTCTAACTGCATTCTTCACACCCTGGCAATGCCCTTGTAGCTGTCAACTGGTATCCATCTGCTTTTCAATTTCTGATATGCTTCTCTTTTGATTCTGAGAAGACTCAGAAGCTTGCTGGTAAACCAAGGGGGTCTCTTGCTCCACCTGCTTCACTTAACTTTAAAGGGGATCACCTGGTTTTGTGCTTCCAGGAGAGCATTCTTGAAAACCTTCCAGCACTTGCCATCTTCTTTATCCTTCGTGGAAGCTTCCCCCCAAATCCCTCCCAGATGAGCTCTGACTAACCTGAAGTTTGCTCTTCTAAAATCTAAATCCTTTGTCTTATTACTAACCTCCAGCATACTCAGCAGAATCCCAATGCCATAATTAACTGAGATAAACAATGCAGGTTTGTTTGGCTTGTGAGTAGCAAGTCCAACAGTCACTGGTTGGCATATCTGATATTTGTATGAGGAAGCAGTTCCAGGAACTTGATGGATGACACATAAGCTGCTGTATTGTTCTTCCAACAAATGTCAGCTAGTTGAAATCACCCATAAGAACCAGGTTCTGTTGATCCAGAGCTTGCTTCGTTGGCCTTATCATCTTGATTTAGATGTTGTCAGCTGATGCCTACTGTAAGATCCCCCATGGAGACAACACCTCTGATCTTGACCCAGAGGGATTCAACAGGGGGTTGCTGTAGTTGATGTCTATACATTCCAGGTTATCCTTAACATGGTTTGACTTCTCCACCTCTTCTTCCCTGACTGTCTTTGTGAAACAGCCTGCAGCCATCCATCACAAGCCTTCAGTCACATGAGTTATCCCACCATGACAATCCTATGATATTACAACTTTTGGGGCAGACGTGAAGCTCCATTTCCTCCACCTCCTATTTGCTGCCCATGCTGCATGCATTGGTGTACTGTCCTGGGCTGGGTTCAGGTTAATCATCAAAAGCAGTTGGGAGGGGCCAAATCTGGGATAAACAACTGAACCAGTCAGTGGAATATTTGATACCATGTTGATGTTGTGCCTGACATATAAGAGAATGTCTGGCCTGGGCTAAGCATGAGCATTTTTAGTTTGTTTACCTTGTGGCCAGGAACAGGGACAGCTTCTTTCCAGAGGTAGGAGCTCACAATTTCTACCACTTGCTTTGTATATTGTTTCATTAGTATTATCATTATTATTGTTGCTTTCTTCTCTCTTTATATGACTATATAAAACTGTCCTTATCTCAACCTTTAATATTCCTCCCACTTCTCCTGCTCATCCCACCAGAGGGGTGGGGGGGTGCGGGGGGAAGCAGTGGGCAAGTGACCACATGGTGTTTTGTTAGCTGAAGAAGTTAAACCACAACAAATATGTACATTTGATGTGGTTGGTCTCCTGATTTATGTCTAGGCAGGAAGCAAAGGAAGAATATTTTCTGCTCTGGTTTCTCTGAATTATTCTTCAGTTGCTAACAACGGCACAGCGTTGCCATTTTGAACCTCAACCCCTCCCCGAGTCCTTCAGTCTGAAGCCTGGCTCACCAAGTTGGTCAGCTGGCTGCCAAAGATTTCCTTGGCTCTCATGGACAGGTGGATTCCATCCCTCCTTTGTGAGCTATAGTCATTTCCCTGTTGCCATAAAAGCCAAAGCACTTATGATGGCAGAAGCCCTGAAAACAGTAGTTTTTTTTTTGCATTGTACATCTATTTCTGGCTGCAGAAAAACTCATTTGGGCATCAATCATTTTTGTTTGCATCCCTAGAATTTTGTACTCTTCCTTGAATTGGCCCAGGTTCTGGCTTGTGCTGTCATTTGTGCCCACATGAAAGATTAGCAATGGATAATAGTCCATACTTCTGGCACCCTCTTGCCAAATATCTCAGACCTTATCTCCCAGAAGGTAGAATAGGCTCATGACTCTGTCAGGCTGGTAGATAGGCCCCTCAACAGAGAGTCACCCACTATGAGCACTCATCGCTTCCTTTTGTGGCATCAACTTTATGCTGCAAGTACAATTTTCTCCTTTCACACCTTACTGGGGATGTCTACAGCTGTTAGAGTTTCCTATGTGGTTTTGGTTGTAATACTAGAGAATGGGGACTGAAGCAAGTCCTGCCTTTGTGGGTCATCAGGATCCAAGGTGCCTCATTGTCCTGTCTCTTTTGTTTGTTTCACAGGGGCTTGAAGTTCAGTTTCAGAGACATTATTATTTTTTTTTAAGTGTTTTTTTGGTTGTTTTGGGTTTTTTTTTGTTTGTTTGTTTGTTTGGTGGGGTTTTTTTGCATTATTTTACTTTTCTTTTTTTTTTTTTTTCAGTATAAGACCATGTTCATACCTTCTCATTTTTTTCTAGGCACATCTGATGGAGTAAACATCTGGAAGAACTATAATATTGTAAACTCTCTGTGACACAGTAATCAATACAATAGACTTAAAGCCAAAGGTGAAAGAACAAAAAAAATCTCCTATTCTTGAAGTCAATGACCATGTGAAATAATGTAGTCCACACTTTTACATAGGACTGTGAATTTGTTACCTTCACCTTGTTAACTAAACTCTCAACAGGTATTTACCCCTGGGCACAACATTAATGGCAGTATTGCATGCATGGATGCTTGCATGTGTTTGTTGGATCTTCAGTAGCATGTAATTATTCCTTCTAGTAATACCAGAGATAGTCCAGCAAATAGGCAGAGAATTGAAAATGGTAACTGCAGGGGATTATAAAGATTGGTTTAAAAGATTTTATTTGACTAGCATTATAAGAGGACATAAATTATCACTGGTTTATAAAGATTATAGTTGACTATGACTATAACTATTCCATTTGTCATCCTGTATCCCATTCAGGTATGCCTTTAGCACTTTCTCTTGATCTGTTTTTAAATTCATCAAAATGTTCTTCCTTATTTACCTATTTTTTAGCATCACTTTGGAAACAAGGTTTCAGTATTCACTGTATTATTCATCTGCCCGTGTACTCACAGCCTGAAGTAATATTGAATCATTTAACCATTTTAAACTTTGGGTTAAAAGGCTCAAAGACTTAACTTCCTATAGCTTTGTGGAGACAAGCTCCCTGGTGGCAAGAGAGACAGCTTGTTTAAAAGGTTTGGCTGAGGAAAAAACCCCTCATATTTTAGTAGACATCAAAGAATATACAAATGAGAGAAGAAACTCAGCATGCACACCTTCTTATGTACACAAACTTAATTAGTGCTTACAGAAGTCTTCAGAGTCAGCACTTTGTCCAAAATTTATTGTTCAAATGCTTTATTAAAGCCTGCCTGTAGATACCTTTATTAAGCAAACAGTTTTAAGTCAGGCTTCTTTAAGACCTGTATTCCATAAGATCATGCTTTTGGTTGTAGCTACAGACTATCTCTTAATTCTCTATCAAATTACTTCCTTATCTACTTTTTTCCTTCCTTTGAACTGGTGACAAACTTTAATTCATTGTGTTGTTTGTCTGCCCTTTTTTAGCATAAGGGTAGCAGTAGCTCTTTCCCACTCTCAGAATTTAACAGTTATTTTAAGATAGAATCCTAGAATCATTCAGGTTAGAAAACACCCTTGGGGTCATCAAGTCCAACCATTAACCCTACTCTAAAAAGTTCATCCCTAAACCATGTCCCTCAAAAACACATCCAAATGACCCTTAAACACATCCAGGGATGAGGACTCAATTATCTCCCTGGGCAGCCTATTACAGTCTCTGACCACTTTTCCAGTGAAATATTTTTCTCTAATACCCAGTCTAAACCTACCCTTTTTATGATAATATTTAAGTATTTCCTCAAGAGTCCATGAAACTGGTCAACCTACTCGCATGGAAGTCTGTGACACAAGCATCATTCTCAAATGCCCATCTTGGACAGGCTCTTCTTAAGATTGGCATTTTTTCTGTTCTTGAATTACAGATGCCTCAGAACAAGGTATGTGATCGTTACAGGACAGAAGTACATCACCCTGTTCATTTCACAAAGAGAGGTGTGTTTTCTTCATCACTGGATGAAGGCTGATCAATACATTTCCATTGTTGATAATACTTCAAATAAATATTCCCCCCAAATAATTATGAGCTGTGTATGGCAGCACAATCAGTGCTGCCAATCATTGATTTTTCCCCCTCTTCCAATCTTCACACTCTCCTATAAAATCTTCTTCTAGGACACTCCTTGGAAAAGGCTCCTACCTTGATCCTTTCAAGATACTTTGAGGAAGCTACTTCCCACTTGCTTTGTATTCTTGGCAGGTTATTCACAGTCTTCATCTGATCTAAACCACAGTACTGCATTTCCTGGCAGGATATTCTGAAAGGGTCTGGTATTTCAAGCAAACACTGCCAAACTTTCCACAAACTCTCCAGCCTGCTCAGTCAACCTTTCCAGGAGGGGCCTGAGATCAAGAAAAACACATTGTTAACACTGAATGAAATGCCATAGGTTGTAGCTCATCACAAAAAAAAAAAAAATAAAATAAAATTCCATAGTGTTAACTTGACTGTACTACTCTGAAAACATGCTTCTTGTGTTTTCTTGTTCTCTAAGAGCATGCTGCTACCATATGTGTAAGAGCACAGTTTGTTCCTGAAGGCAGCTGTTCCTTATTTTTAAATTTTTGTCCAAATTTATTCAACTGCTAATTGAGAAGTACAGAATTAAAATAAAATATCCATACATAGAAAAGTGCACTATTTGTGTAGAGGTAATGTGTACAAGTTTGTAGAAGTGTAACTATTTCCTACTTCCCTTCTCCAAGGCCCAGCTCTTGCTTTCTTGATACAGAAAGAAAAGTCTGTGGCATTTTCTGTAACAGAAAAGGAAACATCATGAGCTTGGTCATAGCTGTCTGTTGCTTGCAACAGCCTTTATGTTTAAGAATTCTCTTATAACTTAAGTTTAAAACGTTTTAAATTCTCCAGGTTGGCAATACCTGTAAGTATCTTTTACAACTTTATTTTATGCAGCCACATGACAAGTAGTCTTTTCCTCCTTCCCTCTATTCTATGACTGTGCAAGTCACAATCCAGGTCTGCTTCTTGTTCTGATGGTGAGATGCAGACATAGGCTGCAGTGTGAGCTGTGCATCACCTCATCCATCTCACAGAAGATGGAACAGGTAACATGATGGCTGGTGCTAGTGAGGGGCTTCAACGTGCTGGTCCACATGCTATCCCCAGTAGCTCAGCCTATCCTTCCACTTTGGTTTCCTTCCTCTTTTTCAGCATTGGGATCAGCTCATGCATTCTTCATACAGATATATATGCACAAAATGTGTGTACCAAATTAGACACTAATTCAGCTCCCAGGGTTATTTTATTAGAAAATCCAACACCAGCAATATCAGCTGATCTGCTGCTGCCTGAAAGCCTGAAGAACAACCTGTTTAAACTACATGACACAAAGACAGTGGACTCATTTGGCACTGGCAGAGCCCACAGTACTCTAAGGAAGGGGCAGAGGAAAATACCTATTTCTGAGCGTTCTATACAAAGGAAAAGGAGGAGTTATCTAACTCTCTTTGGGTGAAGATAGACTTCTCTTGAAAGTACATTTATATAGTGTCATGAGAGAAATGCAGCTTAGATGTCTTCTTTCCTGTGGGCATCCAGGAGTTTAGCTGGTTTGCAAATAGTGAAGCAGTGTTTTGCTAGCAGTTCTATACTGGCTTTTAGCCTATAGTGAAGCAGTGCTTTACTAGAACTTCTATATTGACTTTTAGCCTTCTCTGGAAGTGGGAAGAGGAGAAGGTGAGATGGCAGAAGCCAGGAAAGGAAGAGAAAGGAAATGTTCCTTATTATAGGTCTTTGAATAATTATTTATTGTGTATTAATATAGTTACATGTATTAATATAATTATGCAATTATATTCATAGGAACAAGATTAATTAATTGCATTCACATTAAGCATTGCAAATTGTTCTTTTAAGTTAGTATTACAGTTCAGAAATTGGTCTTCAAAGTCATTGGTCTTATTAGAAACAAATATTAGTCTGTAATACCATGGGGACAAAGGACTTTGGTAAGAATTAATCTATTTCTCTGTGTCTGCTTCATACATTCATCCGTTACTGTCTATGTAAGATTTGTGGAATGTAAAAGTTCTGATACCAGTGACATGATTTAAAAAAAAATAAAAATGAAAATGTGCTCTAACAGTAGCTTAATAAAAAAAAAAATAAAAAATATTGTGTCTGTTGAATATATCTTTCTTATTTTTCTTAACTGGGTTCCTAATTCATCCCAATTCATCTTTTTTAGTTCTCATTCAGATCTTGGAATCTGCATTCATGGTTTCTATCAGAAAAAGCATATTAATTAAGTTTATGAGCAGTCTCATATTCTGAAATATAGGTGATAGAAATAATTATAAAGACCTGATCTGAATATTTTTATGCCCCCACTCAATGGGAAACTTTCAGATTTAGGCACTACTCTGTATTTCATGTACTATCTTTCCTTGGGGCTGTTTGGCAAGCTGGAGGTCTCAGTAGCAACTTAGAAGACTATGGGTTTTGCAAGGTTTCTGAAGAGGTGCATTAGCCATGACAAATGGTCAGTGCTGCTCTCATCACTGTCACCAAGGGTCAAAGCAATCCATCCATCAGAGCAATCCATCCATAGGACTAGTTTGCTGCTCTGTCTATGTATTTTTTGTGGAAGCTTCTTCAAAGCTTTAGTTCCAGAGACAATTTATCAGCAAGCCACAAAAATATACAGATTGGATGCAAAAACATAATGAAGGAAAAATCTATGTTTCCTACAACAGAACTAGCTCCATTATATCATAATAAGACATCAGTAACTACCTCAGAAAGTAACAGATATATCCCAGCTGACTTTTTCACTAGAAATGGAGAAATAAACAGAGAATGAAAAATAATCAAAACAAAAAGAAAATATAAACTGAATGAGCAGCACTGTAATGGGTCTCAAAACTAGAGGAAGTATATTCCCTCATTTCCTCTTCATTGCAGTACAGAACATCCCTGAAATGTCACAGAACTGACCAATTCAACCTCAAAAGACCTTTTGTGGTTTTCTTTTCCCTTTCACATCAGAGACCACAAAGGTAGAAAGGTCATACTAAGATTACCTCTCTTAACTCCATTGTTTGGGGAAGGAGTTATTTTATTTTACTCTAAGATGCAGTAGGAGCAGTATCTGTGCCCCTGTTTCAGCAGTTGCCAGACATGCACAGCTATTACAACTGCAGTCCAGTGTGTTACCAGAACCACACATCTCGTTTTCCTCCTCCACAGATGCTGCCAAAGAGCAAACACTGTATCACGTAGAAAAAAAAGCAGAAGATCTGAGTGGAACATTATGATGCTGGGCACACTCTTTCAGTGTTGGCAAACAAACCATCGTCTGCCAAAGCAGTAAGTGCTCCTTTGCCTTGAGATATCTGGTGAGTGTGCAGTCCAAAACACTTTCTGGAGGTGTTCAGGTCCTTTCTTTTGTGCCAGATGTCTTCATATCTATTACTTAGATAACGGATGAGTTTCAGTTTCTGGGTCCTATTATCAAATGAGTGACCTATGTGCTGCTAATATGTGTAGCTGGGCAGTTATTAGCTGCTCTGCTTTTACCACTGCACCAGTACCTGTGCTCACCACAGTCCTTTTTAGGTGCCTCTGTTTAATGTATGAATTAATGAACTATAAACATAACAATTAATTGTAGATTCTTAGGAATAATATGAAGTACAAAATGTATCAATACTAAACTTTTTTTAATATGGGGGCTAAAAAAAGGACTTAGAATTTTGTTTACACATACAAAAATGTTAGCATTAAACTATATCATTATTGCAGATATTATTCTTTAGGACTCATACAAAAATGTTAACATTAAACTATAGCATTATTGAAGGTATTATACTTTAAGGCTCATACAAGAATGTTAGCATTAAACTATTGCAGATATTATTCTTTAGGATTCAGATATTATTCTTTAGGATTCATTACTTGTGGTTTAAGAATACAAAAATAATATCATAGAATCATAGAATTATTGTATTATTTGGATTGGAAGTAACCTTTAAAGGTCATCTAGTCTAAATCCCCTGCAATAAGCAGAGTTTCATCCAACTTAACCTTGAATGTCTCCATGGATGGGACATCTACCACCTCTCTGAGAAACCTGTTCCAGTGTTTCACAACCTTCAGTGTAAAAAATTTCTACCATAAGCATATGCTTTATCTACAAAGTCAATTTTCTGATTCTTTTTCTGAAAAAAGAAAAAAATCACACACACAAAAAAACCCAACCAACCAACCAACCAACCAACCAACCAACCAAAAACCCCCTTCAGCTCAAAGCAATTGTTTACAAGATACTTACCAAGTGAAACAAAGCTGATTTTCATCTGTGGTTTTAAACTGAATTTCCTTCATGTACAAGCTCTCATTTTCTTTCATATTGCTTGATAGAAAAATGGTTATCCTATCTCAGTGAGCATGATATGCAAACTACCCATCATATGTGTAACTAGATACATATGTAATTTTTTAAAACCCAAAATTTAATCTTATTTCTGGTCTATTGGATATTCAGGGTTTTAAACAGAATGTTGCTTTCAAATTTGAGCTAACCAAAATGGTGGTCATCATGCAGAGATGTTCTGGCACCAAAATGTAGGTATTGCTTATAATTTGTGCTGGAGTGAGGGCTACAGAGCTCCATGGCCAGCTTGATGAACTTAGAGGTCCCCCACAAAGCTAACAGTGACTCAGATCAAAAGTTTGGCTAACTGTTTTTGCCAGCAAAATAAATTCATTCTCTTCAGAGGGATCATAGGTAGACATTAGCCCTTCCTCACTTTTACAAATAAATTTCCCAAATAATACAGTCAAAAATAACATACACATCCTGGCTATTTTACATTAGTAATCTTGGAGGGGGGAAGGGCAGGTACTGCCTGTGTAGGCACAGTTCTGCCTCAGGTATGACAGTTAATTTTCTGATCTTTGAAATTCCAAATGACCATGAATTTCCCCGTGTATCATGCCATGGGGGGTTGTGGAGTCTCCTGCTCTGGAGACACTTAAGAGCCACCTGGATCTGTTCCTGGGTGACTTGGTCTAGGTGCCCC
>JAOEGS010018687.1:0-27900 GCA_025447755.1 Corythornis vintsioides
GCCCAGGGAGGTTGTGGAGTCTCCTGCTCTGGAGACATTCCAGACCCACCTGGATCTGTTCCTGGGTAACTTGGTCTAGGTGATCCCGTTGCACTAGATGATCTAGGTTCCTTCCCACCTCTGCCACTCTGTGAAGAGATCCAGTTTGAGTCCTTTTGCTGATCCCTGTGGCTTCTTGGCAGCAGTAAATACAGGGAGGGACAGCTTTTTGCAGAAGCAGTGTGAACAGCCACCATTTGAGTCACTTCACACTGAATAAAATGGCTTGAAAGCAAGAAATGCTGGGGTTTGTTCATTTAAAACCAAAGAGCTCCTTCCACATATTCAATTTAGTTGTGCCCTAAAGATGCTAACTGCTGTCGTTGGTGTGCACAGGATGGTGAAAATGCATCTGCTGAGGAAAACACTGAAGATGTAGAAGCTCCATCTTCATCCAGAAAAGCATCTGGAAAATCCCAGAGTCAGGATGAAGCAGATGGTAAATGTCTACATGAGAATTGCAGTGTATGGGGTGTTCAAAGCAATTGTTCTTTGATTGCTGGCCTCTTCTCAACACCTGGCTGCTGCCTTGGACTCTTTGCCAGGCTTCTGCTGAGTGTTTCAGAGTGATTCTGAAACTGCTGCCTTTCCTTCCCATCCAAAGTGATCCCTTCAGCAGCTGTGCCCCAGCCAGGGAACACTCCTGGGGCTCTGATGCTGCTGTGAGGTAGCAAAGTGCAATTGGGATCTCTTCCTGTTGCTTCTTGGACTCCAAATTCTCATCATTCCCTTTGCTTGTTGGTTTTTAGCTGGGTTTTCTATTTTTTTTTTACCTTCAAAAAAAAAAAAAGGGTTAAATATGCTAGATTTATTTTTCAGAGTTATTTTTCAATCTTAATCCTGTGGTTATGAATTTATCCCATGTTTAGATTCCCAGCCCCTCAGCTGAAACCTTTGAACACGACCCAGTTTGCTGTTTTTCATGGCTGCAATCCCAAATTAAGTTAGGAATGAAAACCAGGGATTCAAAATTGTGAACATTTTAGTGATGATAAATCCTGGCTTTGGATGTGTAGCAGCATATTCTTATTTCTTTGGAAGTTCCATGGTTTCTGGCTGGAGAAATGTGAATAATCTTCGTGCTGCATTCACACACGTTCAGAGGTCATGGGTGGAAGAAAATCCTGCTTTAAATTCCTTCTACAAATTGGTTGCTCCACTCTTGAGTGTAATTGTCTGCTCAGCCTCTTGAGCTGAAAAGCTTTATTCCACCCAACCAGCTCAGGGCTTGAGAGCTGCTGAAGATGCTTCTCCTGTGTGGAGTGAGAGCAGCACCCAGTGAACTGTCTCTCCTTTCTTTGTGCTCCTCTAGCCTTGAATTCCAAATATACAAACCATCTCAGAGCCTGGGCTTTGTGAGGCATTGCTGCTGAATGCTGCAGAGCTCCAAAGAGCTTGTTGATAGTATTTCTGCAGGCCTTTTTTTTGTACAAAACAACCTGAAAAATTCCATTTGTCCCAAGCAGTGCCCTTGATTTTCTCAGCAACCCTTTTTTTTGCTCCTTTCCCAAGCAGGAGAAACCTCAGATGGAGTCAGCAAATCTGTCCATCGAGTCTTTGCATCCATGCTTGGGGAAAATGAAGAGGAGGAGGAGGATGAAGAGGAGGAGGAGGAGGAGGAAGAAACCACTGAGCAACCCACAGCTGGGGATGTTTTTGTGTTGGAGATGGTTCTTAATCGAGAGACCAAGAAAATGATGAAAGCAAGTATTTCAACTTTGATGGGACTCCACCTGTCTCCTGGGTGAAGAAATGCCAGTGGGGGGATTGTGGCTGTTGGCTGAGAGATGTGCCTGCAAACAGTTCCCTCTGGGCTGCTTCTGATTGTCTTGGTGGGTTTAAAAGCTACTGTACAGGTCTGAAATCAGCCATCATTTTGCTCAGTCTTTTACCATCACTAGGAGTTACCTGAGTCATTCCTGGTGTTAAACCTGATGGCTCTTGCCTTTGGGCACAGCATTTCCTTGGTGGCAATGCTCTCCTTTTCCCTGCAGGAGAAGAGACCTCGAAGCAAACTCCCTCGTGCCCTGAGGGGGCTGATGGGAGAGGCCAACATCAGGTTTGCTCGGGGAGAACGGGAGGAGGCCATTCTGATGTGCATGGAAATCATCAGACAAGGTACAGCACAGGGCACTCAGGCTGGGGGGAAGCTGCAGAGAGCAGCAGGAAAATCCCTGCTGCCTCCCTGGGGCCAAAGAGATCTTTCACACAACTGCAGCATCTGAGGCAAGTGACTTGTTTTCAAGGTGGTTTTAAAGCAATAATTGTGAAATTTTCTTTGGGTCTTTTCACAGCTCCTCTTGCTCACGAGCCATTTTCCACTCTTGCCATGATCTACGAAGACCAGGGTGATATGGAGAAGTCCCTGCAGTTTGAGCTGATTGCAGCTCACTTGAACCCCAGTGACACTGAGGAGTGGGTCAGGCTAGCAGAAATGTCCCTGGAGCAGGACAACATTAAACAGGCTGTTTTTTGCTACACAAAAGGTAGTGTGGCCACCACTTGTTTGAAATAAATGTTAGGTGCTCGTGACACTCATTCTGTTTTCTTCCAGCTTGCTGAGATCCTGGTAAATTAGGTAGATCTTTTGGCAAAAGGATGGAATTTTCTTTCAGAATCCTGCTGCTTATCCGTGAATTAATCCAGTATGTGAAATCCAACCTTGCCTTTCCCTAACTAGGCTAGCAGGGGTTTGGTTTTTTCCTCTTGCAGCTCTGAAGTATGAGGCAAGCAACGTGCGTTACCTGTGGGAGAGATCCAGCCTGTATGAGCAGCTGGGGGAGCACAAGCTGGCCATGGATGGCTACAGGCGGGTCCTCAACCTCCTCTCTCCCTCCGATGGGGAACGCTTCATGCAGCTGGCTAGAGACATGGCCAAGTAAGATGGGCTCTCAAATACTGGCATTTGGGCTTCTGGGTTTTCTCAAAAGCTCCCACTCATCAGCTCTGTGCTGATTGCAGCTGGGGAATAGCCCTGACATCGAGGAATTGCAGGTGTGTTTGAGCCTCACACCAGCAAACTGCTGGGAGGTTGGCCTGTGTGGGAGTTGACCTGTGTGGGAGTTGATCTGTGTAGGAGCATCTTAGAAGTGCTGGATTCTCCTAGAGAATAAAGTGCAAATACCACTGACAGCCAAAATACCAGGAGTATTCAGTTATATAGAAATGCAGGCCATTTTTCTTCTACAGAATCTCATGAGAGACCCGGAAAATTATTGCCAGCAAATCCAAGCATTCAATCTGAGATGCAAACAGCATCTAGTCATGTCATTTGTCATTCATTTCTGGAGCAGGTAGGGATTTGCCTCCTGCCCTGTTCTGCTCATGAGAACAGATCAAGCCACAGAAGGTTGCCTGAGACACAGAAGGTTTGTGGTTAAGTTATGTAGCTCCCCTAGCATTGTTTTGACTGTTTATATCACAGCTTTCTCATGCATCATTTGTTGAAAGCTGTTTATGTCTTGTTGAAAAACAGCTTAAGTCTCTTTTTTTCATCTTTGTGGTTGTGAAGTGTACTAAAAAAATGCAAGGGTGTGTAAGATGATTATTGGAGGGATGCTGTGCTGAAAACCCCAGCAGTGTGCTGGGGAGAAAAAGAATGAAAACAATTGAAATACACAAAAATTGTCAAAGGAATTCCAATGGAAATTAAAAACACCCCCTTTCCCACTCTTTTGTAACTAATGAGAACACTTGCCAATAGGAAAAAAGTAAAGAAATACAAATATATATATATATATAGTTAATGTTCAAAGTACCTGTTGTTAGTTATCTCAAATACCTGCTGTTTCTGTGCTCTGTAGGAGTTACTACGAAGCCAATGATGTGACCTCTGCTATTGAGATCATAGAGGAAGCCTTCAGCAAACACCAGAGCCTTGTGTCCATGGAGGATGTGAACATTGCAGCTGAGCTCTACATCTCTTCCAAGCAGTATGACAAAGCCCTGGCGGTAGGAGAAGCAGAAGCATTTCTGCCTGAGCCTCTCTGCCACTCACTTTGCACCCCTGTGGTGCTTCCACGTGGTCATGTCTCTGGGGGAGGAGGAGCTGATCACATACAGATTGCTTGCTGGCAGTTCTGTGGCAATTATCACTGGGAGTTAATGATTTAAGAAGCTGGGAGACTCGTGTTGAACAGTATGTTAGGGACTGGAAGGGACCTCAAAAGATACCTGGTCTGAGCAGGATTGCCTAGATCAGGTCACACAGGAATATTCTTTTTTTCTCTCTCTCTGTCAGTGCAAAGCATCCTGAGCCTGCAGCCAATTCTTCTGAGCTTCCCATTTAAAAATAGGGATAACTGAAGCTGTAGTTGAAAATAAAAAAATAGCTCAGTCATCCCAGTGTGGTGCTCTAAGGACTATACACTTGATGTTTATCACTTTGTGGGGTATTTTGCAACAGTAATGACATATATAAGTATCTATCTATCTATCTATCTATATATATTTGCTAAAGAGGTGCTGATTTGGTCATCTGAGTGCTCAAAAACAGGGGGGACAAAGACACGAGGTGATAAACTCAATTCTGGTCGACTAACTCCACATGAAATGCTGCAGCTTTTCTCCTGGTGACTTTGCTGATGTCCTAAACATTTGGGCTGGTTACTCAGTTTATCCTTTAAATGTCCAAAATGACCCAAGTTACTGATCTCTTTTAGGTGATTACAGATTTTGCAGGAATCGTGCTCGAAAAGAAAGCAGCAGAAAAAAATCCAAGTGAGGAGAAAAAAGGTAAGCACCTACTACATGGCTAGTGTGACCCTGCTCTTGCCATTGCTTTGTCACCTCTTGGGTGATGGATGTTGACAGGCTTTTCTCATTCCAACCTTTTCAGTGTTTTTCTGGAGTTACATGCCATGACCTCAGCTTTCTATAAGGAGTTACTCTGCTGTCCAATTAGCCCTGCTGACTCATTAAGGACAAGGACTGCTCTCCAGGCAACTGAAGGCCTTTTAAAGTTCTAAACATTCTTTTGAGTGTTCACATCAGACCAGCTATTTCTAAATAGCTTCTGGAAAAAAAAAAATAGATAAGCTTAGTAGCATCTGTACTCAAGAAGATCAACCTTTGACCTGAGATTAATATTCTTCATTACTCCTGCTTTGGGTCTTAAACATTTAAGTGCTTTGGTATATCCAAATCTAGGATTGTTAACTTATAATTGAATAAATTAGGTTGTCTTTTGAGAAACCTGCTTTGTGAAAGTCATTGCTCAAGCCTTAAAATGTTTATTTTTCTGTGTATTGATCCCAGCATGCCAGCTCTGTAAGCAGTCTGTTCTGTGATTCCACTATTGGTCCAAACACAGCCTAGGTCTAAGATACTTCAGTTGGCTTTTTGCTTTAATGAATGAGCTAAAAATACACTTGATCAATGAACAACTGTCCTGACAGAGGCTTTTAGCAGGTCATTTATAAGAAGTAAAACTGAGTCTCAGAATTTTAGCCAATTTTCAGAGTACACCACCCATTGGTTAGAGATTCAAAAGCTTAGATTAGACTAACTTTTGGCTTAGCTGGTGCTACTAATCTGCTCATCTTTTTAAAATGATACAGAGGCAGTGGTAGAAACTCAGGAAAACCAGGAGGCAGTGACTGACAACCAGAGTCATCCAGCTGCTGAGCCCAGTGCTGCAGGTAGGTGGTTTAATTTTTCAGTTGTTCACAAGTCTGTGGACTGATCATGTGCTCAGGAACCAGGCTGCAATCATGTAAAAACTGGGAAAGATTTCCAACAGCAAAGAAATGGGGCTTCATTCCAAAAAAGAATTTACTTCTAACCCAGCCAGCCACCCAAGCCAATTCTCCCAGGATTTTACCTACTTGGAAAAGAAACTTTTTCATTTGGTAAGAGTTTGTTCCTGGTGAACAGGCACTTTGATGCTGGGCATTAAAATGTTCAGAGAATGCTGAATGAATCTGCATGTTATTTGCATGAATTGGCTGGGAATGCAGAAGGTAATAAACAGGGAAGCCTCATGTTGGAAATCTGCATGTTCTCAGGTCATAAACACCCTTTCCATGTCTACTGCAAGAAGGTGCAGAAGGATTTAAACAGGGCTGTTAAGGAGATGTGATAGTGGAGTTTTACTGGGTGAGCTTTAATTTGCTAGCACTCTCATGGGCAGCTGCTATGTTCCTCTCACATACATTCTGCACTTGAGCAAAGCATTTGGCTTTGATAGCCCATGTGAACACTAGGATCAGAGACAGTAGGAAGAAGCTGTTTTAAACTACCAGGAAAGCTCTAAAAGAAGGGGGGAGGCTGGGCCTACACCAATGCTTGCTAGAGTTGATGAGGATAGATTTTCTTCAGTGGAGCTGGGCACAGCCTGGAGGGGATGTGGAGCTTGTGAAGTGCCTGCTGTGACCTGTGGGTTCAGAAAGGAATCTCTTCTCTCCTCACAGCTGGGGAGAAGGTGAGCTGCTGCATACCTGAGGGTGTTCCCATAGACATCACTGTCAAGCTGATGGTGTGCTTGGTTCACTTGAACATCCTGGAGCCACTCAGTGTAAGTAGAAAACAACTCAGAACTAGGGGGATCTCCTAATAAATTACCATAGGATCTCTTTTTTCCATCTGAGGGAACTGAGAGCTGTGGAGATTCTTTTTGCTTCCCTCCCATCCCCAGAGGAACCCAGCAAACCTTTAGTGGCAGAAATAGTGGTTTTGTCCTTGTAAATGACACCTTCAGTGGAAGAATTGCTAAAGCACAGCAAGTCACAGACTGCTGTGACAGGCCCAGGGCCACACTGCACATTGAGCACTCCAGAACACATCTTTGCCTTGTTCTAAAGCCCTGCTAAATCTGAGGGCTGTTCTTTCATCAAGAGCCCTCTTGAGTGGTGGGTAACTTTCCCCCACTGCATGTGAAACAGATGGATGTGAAATGCCTAGAAGAGCAAATATGTGGCTTTTGGGGGAATTCTGAAATTCAGATTTTTTATATTGCACTTCCAAATCACCATTGAAATAAAGGAGTTGCAGTGTAGAATGCCAACAGAATAAAAATGGTAACATACCCCTGTAAGCTTCCAACAGCCATGCTTTGAAGCAATGTCCTCCCTGGTTCTTTGTGCTATTCAGGTCGGGTGTGTTTGTTTTTTTAAGCCTCTTTTGACCACCCTGATGGAACAAAATCCAGAAGAAATGGGTGACTTGTACTTGGACGTTGCAGAGGCATTTCTGGACGTGGGAGAATACAACTCAGCCCTGCCCCTGCTGAGTTCCCTGGTGTGCTCAGAAAGATACAACCTGGCTGTCGTGTGGCTGCGACACGCAGGTGAGGAGGGGCAGGGCTGCTGCACACGGGGCACTGGGGGCTGGGAACACAGCTGAGCACTTCCAGGGACACAGGGATTGCAGGTTCACCTGTTGGGTGGTGAGTGATATTGGCAAAAATAGAACTGGAGTTGATCTGGCAGCCTTGTCATGGAGTTCTCCTCTTCTTCATACTGAAATTTCTTGAAGCTAGTTTTATTTTCATGTAAGAGAATCTCTTCTGCATTCCATCTTCTGCCAGCTGATGATGCCTCACTAGATATTTATCAATAGTTTCACAATCACAGGATTGATGACCTCTGAGGTCATCAATTCCAACCTATAAACCACTTGAATCATACACATTCTGGGTGGTTTTAACTGAAAAACTCTCTGAAAAGTGTGTTGCAAGCTTTGAAATATTTTTTTTTTTTTTTTTTTTCTTTTCTTTTCTGCCATTCTGAGTGTGGTGTGTTGTTTATGACACTTCTAGAGTGCTTGAAGGCTTTGGGACACATGGAACGTGCTGCAGAGAGTTATGCCAAAGTTGTTGATCTTGCTCCATTGCATCTGGATGCAAGAATCTCCCTTTCAACTCTCCAGCAGCAGCTGGGCCGACCTGAGAAGGCTCTGGAGGCTCTGGAACCAATGTATGACCCAGATACTCTGGCTCAGGATGCTAATGCTGCCCAGCAGGTGGGTGAAGTGTTCTGTGCCTCCAGTTCAGGGTGCATTATTTTGCTAAACTATGCTAGTGGTGGAAGATGTCAGTGTCAGCCACCTCCAGGTTAAACAACTCCAGCTCCCTCAGGCTCTCCACATTCCTCACTAGCTCTGTTGTCCTTCTCTGGACTCACTGCAGCATCTCAATGTCTTTTCTATACCGTGGTGCCCAGAAATGAACACAGTGTTGAAGCTGCACCCTCACCAGTGCCCAGTGCAGGGGCACAATCCCTGCCCTGCTCCTGCTGCCACTATTTCTGACCCAGGCCAGGATGCCATTGGCCTTCTTGGCCCCTTGGGCACACATTGGCTCATCTTCAGCTGGGTGTCACCAGCACCCCCAGGTCCTTTTCCACCAGGCAGCTTTCCAGCCTCTCCTCCCCCAGCCTGTAGTGTTGCCTAAGAATCTGCTTCTATGATTCTTACAGCTTTCTGGAAGCTTTCACCATCCTATTTGGACTGTGCTGAGTCTAAAAATGTTTGTTTTACAAACTCACTTTCTGTGCAAGAGGTTGAATAATAATGTTCAATGTTACCTAGGAATTAAAGCTCCTCCTTCATCGCTCCACACTGTTGTATTCCCAAGGCAAAATGTATGGATACATAGACACCTTACTGACAATGCTGGCAATGCTGCTGAAGGTAAGCCAACTTTTCCAGCTCTTCCTTAATTAATTGAGCAGCTCTCACTTGGGTTAAGCCAACAAGAGGAAAGCTAATGGTTTTAGATGCAAATGGCTTCATCATTTTGTTAGGATGGGGAGCTGTAACACTGCTGTCCCTGCCTGTAGGGTCCAGAGCAGAGGACCTTGTGTTTATAGTTGTTAATGTAGTGACTTTACCCCTTGTTTCTCACTGTACACTGAACACACTGAGTGCCAAAGCTGGCTTCTAGCTCAGCAACTTTCTCCTTTGCCAAGGCCAGCAAAGATGGAGTGGCCACGAAGCTGCCTCTGTCCTAGGATGTACTCATGTCATCTGAAATGCTGCCCTTACACGTTTGTTTCTAGGTGGCCATGAGCAGAGCTCAGGTGTGTTTGATCTCCAGCTCCAAATCTGGAGAGAGACACCTCTACCTGATCAAGGTGTCAAGGGATAAAATCTCTGACAACGACGACCAGGAGACTGCCAACTGCGACGCGAAAGGTAACGAGTGGCTGTGACAGGCAACAAGGTGTGGAAGGTGAAATAAATGCTACTGTTTTGCACATGAAATGCAGGTAGTTTGTGCTAACCTTGCTTTGTTTCTAGGGCAAAGAAGGCAGCAATAAATTACAGGTAGTATAACTTCAGGGAATCCCCATGATCATTTTTATCCCCTTTCAGAGAAAAGCAGTAAGATGACTGAATAATTCAGATGGGGAAGGACTTCTAGAGACCATAGAATCCAACTTTCTCCTCAGTGCCAGTGTGGAACAGAACAGGAATGCATGTTTTGAAAGCTGGATGTTGTGGATTCTTCTTTGGTGTTTTTAAGTGGGCCAGACTCAGAGGCAGACCACACCTTGTGTGGTAGACTAGGAAGGGTGAATGGAATATGTTCATATATGAAGTTTACAAATGGAACTGTGTGTATTTCTTGACCTTTGTCCCCAAGTTTTTCTTGCTCTACTCTTCTTAACTTTGTGTCTTGCCTGTTTTTAGCCATCTTTGCTGTTCTCACGAGCGTTCTGACAAAGGATGACTGGTGGAACCTCCTGCTGAAGGCCATCTACTCCTTGTGTGACCTCTCCCGCTACAAGGAGGCAGAGCTGCTGGTGGATTCCTCCTTGGAATACTACTCCTTCTATGATGACAGACAGAAGCGTAAAGAGCTGGAGTACTTTGGGCTCTCTGCTGCAATTCTGGACAAGAACTTCAGGAAAGCTTACAATTATATCAGGTGAGAAGGCAGAGCTGCCTCTTCTGCAGCTGCTTCCACTCAGCCTGTAGTCACACTGCTGCTAAGGGAGGCAGGCTGCTGCTTTCAGCCTTCCTTGGACAGAGGAGGCTGCTGGAGCTCAGAGGGCTCTTTGGAAGGCTTTTGGAAGCCTCTCCTTCCTAAACGTGCACCAGCCAGCAGGTTGCTTCTTGGCTTTGCTCTCATCTCTCTCTAAACTGTCAAGGCTTTAGGAGGCTGCTGGAGCTGAAAGGGCTTTGAGAGCCTCTCCCTCCCACCATCCAGCAGGTCGGGTCTCAGCTTTCCTCTTTGAGCATCTCTCTGTTCCCATCTCTAACTGCAGACACAGGATTACTAGGTAGCACTGACTGATTTCTCAAATACCCTTTCCAGAATCATGGTTATGGAAAATGTCACCAAGCCTCAGCTCTGGAACATCTTCAATCAGGTGACCATGCAGTCCCAGGACGTCCGTCACCATCGCTTCTGTCTCCGCTTGATGCTGAAAAACCCTGATAACCACGCCCTGTGTGTCTTAAATGGGCACAATGCCTTTGTCTCTGGCAGCTTCAAGCATGCTCTTGGTAACAGCATTCAGCTCCTTTAGCAAATGCAACAAGTGAATGTTAGTTTGCTGGGTTGGCTGGTTGGTTTTTCTGAGGAAAATGCCTTAAAAGTGATTTATCGTTTGAATACGTTAGAAAATGGCAGGTGGCTGCACAGAGTTTGGGTAATGACTTTGTACACAAAGCATCACTAGAGTACTGCTCAGAAAAATTAAGGTTTATTAAGAAAAATTCCAGTTTAGCACACGTTGCAAATATAAAAAAAAACAACCCAAATATAACTTGCAAAAGTAATTGAAGGCTAATGACAGTAAGGAATGAGAAGAGCAGAAAGACTTAATTAAACAGCAGATAATGTTGGTTGGGCATTTTAAATAAAACTGTAGGAAAGCTGCTGCTGTCAGACAAGCCCTCCACATGTCACAAAAGATATGTGGCCTCCAGGATGTGAACCCCAGCAAGGACTGTGTTTACTCTCTTGATTTTACATCACAGTCTGGATTCTTCCTTTAGAATCCAAGGAATGCTGCAAATGGAAAACTTGCTCCCATTTTTTTTTTTGTGTGTGTGTGTATTTTGATTATTTTCTTAATTTACACTTCTAATTCAAAGATTTTGGGTTTTGGTTTTTTTTTTCCCTTAAATTCTTAAGGAATGTTTTCCACAGCAAACATCTTGATGGAATGATTTGCTTTTAGGACAGTATGTGCAAGCCTTTCGTGCAAACCCAGATGAACCTCTGTACAGCCTTTGTATTGGCCTGACCTTCATCCACATGGCTTCTCAGAAGTATGTGTTGAAAAGACATGCTCTCCTAGTGCAGGTGAGTTAGAATGAGTCTTGGCTTTGCATCCTCCAGTTATGGCTACAGCATGCTCTGTTTAAACAGCTTTTCTCTCTGTTACCTCTTCTCTGTGTCCCTCCTGTGTTTCCCCTGAGGCTCCTCATGTCAAATGAAAAACTCCATTTTAATGTAAAGTAAAAGCCAGTGCTGTAAGTCACTAAATAACTTTGCTCAGTTGACCAGAAAGATCCCCTGTTGCTCTCAGTGGCAGTGAAACCCTCAGAGTTTTTACAGTCTCAACAATCAAATGGGTTTTCTTTTTCCCCTTCAACTTTGATGTGGTTCTGAGGGGAAGCACAGACCAAATCCCTTGACCCACCAGTTCCCCAGGGTGTTTTACTGCCCCCTCCCCCAGGTGGCCACTCACAGGGGTGTTTCAAACCTCCAGGGATTCTCCTTCCTCCACCGCTACATGGATCTGAGGGGACCTTGTCAGGAATCCTTCTACAACCTTGGCAGGGGCCTCCACCAGCTGGGATTGCTGCACCTGGCAATCCACTACTACCAGAAAGTGCTTCAGCTTCCTCCCCTCACCCTACAGGTACTGTGCCTTTCATCTGCTGTTAGGTACAGAGAGCAAAGGCAGGTCAGTGTTAATACTCAGCCATATTTTCAGCAATATAGATACTATTCAGCCATATTTTCAGCAATATAGATACTATTCAGCCATATTTTCAGCAATATATAGAATATTCAGCCATATTTTCAGCAGCTGAATTATTATTATTACCTGAATAAGTAGCTGAACTTTATATATATTACACACAATAATTGTCACTGCAAGTTCTCTACTCACCCATGCTATAGAGGAGCATGCTGGAGAACTATGGACCAGTGTGAAGGATGCCTGACTGCATCTGAGCCATGGTTTTTGCTCTAATTGGTCCTGATCATCCCAACTGCTGTGTCACACATTGATGGGTCTGCTCTGAGAGAAAAGCTTTGTTTCTATAGAGCTGAAAACCTCCATCAACCATCAGTGATTTGATGCCACCAATTGCTTCAAGCTTTCTGCTGGCTTTGTATATAGCTAACCTTTTAAAACCATGATTTCTCCAGGGAATAGAAGCTGAGCAGACAGACCTGAGAAGAGATACAGCCTTTAACTTGTCCCTGATTTACCAGAGCAGTGGCAACACCAGACTGGCTCGGCAGATGCTGTACACCTATGCAGCAGTGTGAGGTTTGTGGCAGGTGGGATCCATCCTCTGGGTGTTAACCTGGGTACTCTGCAGTGCTGGGGAGACTGGTTTCATGGACAAGCTGGGCTGGAGCTGGGCAGAGTCATGGCTTGGCTCTCTGTGGTGGGACTTGCTTCTGATGTTCCAGCTGTGTGGTTGGTGTAGAGGTGGAAATGGTCTGATCTGAGAACACTGCCAGGCTCCTGGGTGTCTGGTGTCAGCTTCTCTCCTTTGATGCACTGCTCTGTCATCTCACCCTTGGAAACAGACTCAAACAGGGAACACTGAGGCCCAGTGGGCTCTGCAAAGAAATTGCCATTCATAGCAGCTGTTCTAGCTGAAGGAGGTTGATTTCTGTTTTCCTGAAAAAAGTGGGACCTTTGTTTTTCTACTGAAACTGTAAATAAAAATGGAGGTTAATGATCATGTTTACTCATTCTCAGCAAACTTACCCTACTGAACAACTTCTAGCAAAAAATTCATCTAATAATACCATCCAGATGAACAATCTCTTGCACTTCCAAGTCCCCTTGTGCTGGGCCACTGAGGCTACAGAGGTGAGAGACAAGAAAGGCTCAGCAGCTCACAAAAGCACAGCATGGTTCATTTACCTGGAACTAGGATTTGGCAGCTCTGCCTGTCCTAGGCCAGGTCTGCAGAGCTGTTAAAGAGCCATTTTAGTTCTGTTAGTTTGGAGTAGCTGCAGCAGAAGGGGTTGAGTGGCTCCCTTAGCTCCTGTTCAATTCTTATTTGACACCTCTTGACTGATGTCTTCTAAAGCTGCTTTCTAAATTCTTCTGAAGCACCAATTAACAGCAACTTGCATTTCATTAAACCCCCTACTTATTGTCAAGCTATTCAGTTTCACCAGGATAATTGTTAGCTGCCTGTTGCTGAAGAGCTGCTCTTTCTAAAACACTAAATGAAGCCATTCCTAGAGGACTGCTCATAAAAACATCTATTGTCTTCAAAACTGAATGATACCTTTTCAGTTCTGCTTACCTGATGCCAGCATGGCTAACTGTAGACTAAAGATCTCTGCCATCCATCTTGGCTGAAGATGGAGAGAGGAAAACCCCAAACCAACCACCTTTTTGCTGCTCAGAAAATTCCTTTTTAAATACTGCAAATATTACTGTAACTGAGAGGCTTAGCAGCTGCCAAGCTGAGGGAAAAGCTGCCACTGTAGAACTCATTGGTCCAGCAGGAGGCAGCAAGTGTTAAGATGACTACAACTTTATTGACATTCCTAAGCAAGCCATTTTTTTGTCTGTGATTTACTTCTGATGTTTCAAAGGGGTGAGCTGCCACTCACTGGGCTGTGGTCCCCATTGCAGGCTCTGAGCAAACAAACCAGTTGCCTTTCCAGTGAATGCCAGTTAGCCTGTGGCATCCAGGAGTGCCCCAGTTGCTCCAGCAGGATCAGGCTAGAGCACATCTGAAGCAAGAACCAATCCAAAACACATCCTGGGCATCTGGACCTGCTGTTTCACTCTGCCTGTGCCCCCCTGAGCTGCACTGCTTGTTAAACACAGGCACAGGCAACACTTCCAGCTGTGCTAAAGCTCAAAGGGGCTGGGACACAGGAATCCTTCCCAGTGACACTCTGCCTTCCTGCTTTCCACCCCAACACCCAGACAGCTTTAGCAGAAGCAACAGAATCTGTTGAACCTGGATGGACTTGGTAAAAACACTCCTGGAGAAGAGGGTTTTCCTGAAGAGCACAGTTTCCTGAGCTCAGAAGTGCAGCAGCTTTAAGAGGATTCAGCCACCCCTTGTTCCTTTCAGAGGCTGAGGTCACCCTGAACTAGCTGAAGTCTCACTGTGTGAGCTTTGTTTTAGGACCAGATTTCTGGAGGAGCAGAACAAGCTCAATCCACAACTCTGGCTTTTGTAACTCACCTGAACCCTCTGCAAACCAGGCTGAGCTTTGTTTTGCTGGCACCTGCCAGGCCTGGGTCTAAAGCCAGTGAAAGAACAGGGAGAAAAGCAGCAGTGAAGCTTTCAGAGTTTCTAGGACCAGTAAGAATTGTTTTGCTCTAAATAGTTTTGGTGATAGCAGCTTCACAATGCAAAGCACCTGAGTCAAAAAGACACAGTGAGAGGTGTGAGTGAATTCAAATCAAGAGTTTATGATTCCAACAAGCACTGCTAGGTCCCCTGGGTGAGCACCTTTTCTTTGCAAGGTCTTCTCAGTGCTACAAACTTCATTCCATAGTTCAAATCAAGTTCCCAATCCTTCCAGCACCAGGGAGCCTCCTGGTTGCAAGCGATGCTCTGCCTGGGCTGGGAATCACCCAGAGGAGCTCTTCTCCTGCCCTGCTCCTCTGGCTCTTCCTGCTAGAAGGGCTGGTTTCTCAGCCTGCTGTCCAGGGAGGTGGGAAGGTCTTCCTGCTTTTTCTCCTGGGGAGAAATGAAATGGTTTGTGAGGCTGATGACTGGGGGATCTCTGTCGTTGCTGAAGAGAAGATGAAAGTTGTAGCAGTTTAATTCATCAAGCTAATGACACAGCTTCATGAGAACTACCAGCTGTGGAGAAGGCTGATGAATCTAACAAAAGGTAAGCACAGCTTTTCAACTCCTGTCTGTAGAAGGAGGGGAAGGAGAATCACTGGCACAGAGCTGAATGCAGAGAAGAAAATATCCTGACTCAGCTCTCAGACAAGTATTTGGCTAATGAGCATCAACAAAGTCTGTGCAATAGCATTTTTCTAAGTACAGACACAGTTCCTTGAAGCTATTTTGTTGGTACCTCTAATATTTGTTGTTGCATAAATGTGTCCTTTGGCAAAAGAGGAGGAAGCTACATTAGAAGGGTCTGTTTTCCACTCCTGTGTAAGGAACTACAAACAGAAAGGTTGGGAAACTGAAATCCTGACTGATAACCAGCTACCAAATACTTCCCCAGATAGTTCTGTTTCATTTGCTTCTCCCACTGAAAGGAATGTACTTTGCTTTACCTCCTTTTTGGAGCTGCTCTGCAGCATTTTCTGTCTGGTGACTTTTCCCACCTTCCAGCTGCAGGCTCACTCTGCACCAGACTGAAAGGTTAATTTTCAGCAGATGCTGAAATATTGTCTTGTTACTTCCCATAAATTACTCTCCTAATGCTACCTAGTCTTACCTGTTCTGACTCTGTGCTGCCTTCCTTCAGCTTCTCCTCCATTTTCTCTTTGTATTTCTTCAGATGTTTGACTGCTTTTTCCAGTTTCTAGGAAATTAAATCACATTAATTCCTATACAGATTTTTGTGGCACACAAAAAAAGTGCAGAGTAACAGAAGGACTCTCTAATCTCTATTGGAAATTCTATCATTAAAAAAAAAAAGCCTCAATTAGATAGCAAGTGAATGCATGTGGAGTTGTTACTTGGGCTTTTCATGCTGTTATCACTTTACCTGGCATTCATTTTCCAGCTTCTGCCTTTGCCTTCTCTCCACTTCCAGCTGGGCCTCCAGCTGCCTGTTTTGCACTTGCACTTCATGTTGGTTTTTCAACACCACTTCCATCTTGCTCTGCTCAGTTTGCAACTCTGACACAAATTCCTGGATGTCCTGTGACTGAAGAAAACACAAGAATGAAATCCCAACAACATTTCAGCAGATCAGTCTGATCAGAAAACTGGTCCATAATTCTGCTACTCCTATTTTATGGCTTCCATTTTCCTCAGTTCATTCTATACAACAATTAATAAGCAGCACACCCTATTGATTTGCTGCACCTGAAGTACTCTGCAGCACCTGATGCTTTGACTTTCTAAAAAAGGGGGTGGAAAAAGTGAATTCTGGGATTTGAGGAATACTAAGACTATGCTGAGCTTTATGATCCAGCCCCCAAGAAAACAAAGCAGGCTTCCAAAGCAGTGTGTTCTCCCTGGAGATTGCTCCACAACCCCAGATTATCCCTTTGGAATGGAATAGGGGACAAATACTTGTCATCAGCTGCTCTTGTTCTGGTGGAAAATTGTAAAAGCAGGTATGTCTCTCTAAATCATTCACTGGAACTTTATCATTCCATCCCTTCTCACCTCAGCAGATTCTTGACAGCCACCTTTCCTGGAAGCCTCTTGTTCAGTTTGAAGCTGCTTCTTTAAAGACTCGAAGTGTTCAGCACACATCTTTGCCTGAGTCTTTATTTTTTCCATGAACTGTTCCCTTTAAAGGGAAAAAAACCCAAATTCAGTTATTCACAATCATATTTAATAAGTTTTATTGTTTAAAACCACAAGAATAGGAAAGGCAATTCCACTATCAATAGTTTTGGCTTGGATATACTTTCTGCACCACTATGTTTTAAAGATTGAAATGTTCATAATAGTTCATATTCCAGTTATTTAAAAGGTCAGAACACAGCCACTGCTGATCCTGCCAGATGCAGAGGCACAAAGCTCTGATGTTAGTGCAAGGTTCTCAAGTGTAGTATCCATGGATCTGATCTTACCTGCAGACCCTCAGCTGCTGCTGCTCAGTTTTTCTTCTCAGTTCATAGTGAGTTTGGATCAGCTTGCTCTGCAGGGTGTTATTCACCTGCAGAACCTCTTCCAGATGAAGTTTCTTGTCTCTTCCAGCACTTTCTAGTGCCTTGCAAAGGGATTCCACCTGTGCAGTGACAACAAATCTCTACCAATAGTGAGTGTGTTTGGGCTTTTGACACTAAGTATTATGAGAAGAGATGAAAACATTTCCTTGGGCTCTTTTCCCCTGCATTCTAAGATGAAAAAAGGCTACATCCACTTCTGAAATCTCTGTCTGTATAATATATCCAGCTGCAGAGTGCAAAGACCTGTGCCAAGGAATTTTCCTTTATAGAAAAGGACACTTGGATAATAGTTTTCCTGCTCCATACCCAAAAGTTGATAGAATATTTTGGCCTTAATTTGTGTGAATATGATGCACTATATTATATTCAGAAAAAAAAAAAAAAAAAAGAAAAGGTACTTGGCTCAACACCAAAAATCCAGTGGTGGTTGTTACTGGGGGGAAAAAAAAAAAAAGCATCTCTACCTGGCTGTTGTGCTGCTTTCCCATGGCAACCAGTTTGGCTTGGCAATGTTCCAGTTCTGTTTCTAACCTCAGTATTTGCTGTTGAGCCTGGCTCCTGAAAATGGAAATTTGATTAAAAAAAAGAAATCCTTCATGCATTAATTTGTGCCCATCTCTGAAGTGGTAACCATCTCCCAGTTTGGTTCTCTACCTGAAATCATCTCCAGTTTTGCCTGTCACTGAAGTTAACTTGTTTACCTACTTTCCACAAGATGCACAAGGCCTGGCAAGCTTGCAGAGATAGCTCCCAGCCCTTGGATAAACTTGCTTCACTAGTGCTAAGTAAATTTCATTGCTGCAGGAAAAGACAGAGGAAAGATCTCAAAGAAACTTCTCCTCCAGCTTACTTCACCTCCCTGCTGACAGCCCACAGACACTGCAGCAGTTTCACTCACTTGGCTTTTCTGAGCTTGCTGATTTCAGTGTCCTTGTGTCCCAGCTCAGTTTGGGCTGCATCCAGAGCTGCCTGCATCTTCTGCTGAGAAGCTAACATGTGCTGCAGCATGGCTGTATGGCTGTTCTCATCCTTGGCTGCATCCAGCTGCTGCTGCAGGTTTGCCATGTGCAGTACAAGAAATGATTATGAAAAGGAGCAGGAAAATCAGTCATCTCTTCAGAGTTGGAGTAAAGGATTCTTTTGTAAGTAACCTGAATGCCTGCAGCAGGAGTGAGCAATGGTTCTGGACATGGAAATACCATGGGATTTTCTACACAGAGATTGGCAGCAGTGAGACTACAACTTAATTCCTGGGTGACTTGGTCTAGGTGCCCCTGCTCTGGCAGGGGGGTTGCACTAGATGATCTTCTAGCTCCCTTCCAGCCCCTGACATTCTGTGATTCACTTCACTTACCCTACAGCTTGCTGGGTTTCCCTGCCCCCAGTAACACACCTCTTCCCTGTACTTCTGCTAAGACTGAGCAAAAAGACTGAAGCAGAACAGCTATACAGACAGCTAGACAAATATTATCTGCAACTACTTGTTCTCTTACTGGGAAATCATCACAAATCCTGAGGACTATCTTTATAATCCTGGAAACTGTGTTTTCTAGCCTGTCTGCAACTTAGAAGCAGTGATGTGACAACATCTCTCTGCCCAGAGCAAATCTTTTCTTCTTCCTGAGTCCCACAGCAGGAGAAGCAGCAAGGGAATTCTTTCTGGCTTAAGAGAATTCCAGATTAGAGTTCATCTCATTTTTAGCCAAGTCTTTGTTACTTCCTTGTGTCACTACCATCAGACCTAGGACTATGGCATAAATGTAGTTTTCTTTCTAATAATCACTGCACATTCTGTGCTGGTTTTCAAAAGAAACTCTTGAACCTTTGCACTACTGTCCCAAATTCTAGGACACAGGTTACACTGAAGTAAAAGCTTTACTTTCAGCCCCTCATTTACTGTCTAGCCAACTTCTGCTTAAGAAAGCTTACCTGTGCTGTTTGGTTTTGCTTATTACCATGGTTTGCCTCCCTCCTTATTAATTTTTTAATAAAATTTTCCATGTTTCTTATCTTTCAACCAATTTTCTACCCATCTATTTTGTTTTAAGGCCCCCTGGTGGTTCTCAGCCATTCTGATATTTACAGACATGAAGCAACATATCACACATCCTAGAGATGCTCCATCAACAGCATCTTGTCACCCAAGGGCAGTATGAGCAGGATTCAAGATGATTCTGATCCAGAATTCTCTTAATAAATGAGCTTGACACTGCACAAATAAATTAAGTATAATTAAGAGAAGATAAATAAGCACTTCCCTCCAAATTAGGTACTGAACAGCTCTGGCTAAATACCCTTACCTCAGGTGAACATAAAAAAACAGGTTTCCCTTTTGTGCTGAACACAAAATGCTGAGAGGTACCTGAGGTTTTCCTTTGTCACAGGTCAGTTTATTTCTGCCATCAGTCAGGTGTACCTGCTGCTGGGCACAGGGAGGAAAAAAAAAAGCAGATGTCACCATTCCATAGGAAAAATTGGTCCCCAAAGGGTGTAACTTTGCTAATACCTTCCCAATGTACACTAGCTGAATGTATATGTACAGAGACAGGCTCAACCCCTGCACTAGAAAAGGGATTGGAGTAAAAGAATAGGATTTGAATAAAGTACCTAAACATCCAATACCTGAAACTCTGTATAGTCATCTTTGCTCAGCACTCAGACATCTGAAAAGATGGAGCTGCAGTTGAGATCTCTTATCCTTTTCATTTTTTTCCCTCATTTTGGTTCCTTAAACTGATCAGCCACTCTCCATAAAATACAGATTAATTCAAAGAGCACCTTGATTCCTGCTACAGCTACTTATCACTCTGGTCACTGGTTGCCCCCTTTAGCTCATGATTTACCTGCTCATGTACCAGTGCAGCCAAGTGATCCAACAGCCTCTTGTTCTCTTCCTCTAGTGTTTGCAAAGTGAATTTCATTGAAACCATTTCTAGCTACAAAGAAGAAAATCCAACTTTCATGGCACCACTTCACAATTCTGATTCATGAAGATCACAAAACCTCCTAGAGTGTATCACCAAACCTACCTAGAGATTAGCTATAGGCCTTGTGTAGGTTCTGTTCTAAAGGCCACATACATAGAGACAAGAAAAATATCAAGCAGTAAAGTGAACAGTGTGGCTATTGTAAATATAACTATGGTTAGAAATAATTTGAGAGAATAAGCAAAATTAAAGGAATACTTAAGAGAAAGACAACACTAAATTAAAAGAAGAGCTGTAAGCTGTCAGATACCTCATTCTCTGTTTTTTCTGCTTCCCATTTGTTCCTTTCCTGTGTTCTTCCATTTCCTGTTGTCCTTATCTGCCAAAAGAAATGGGAAACCATTGTCCCCTGACAATGCCCAGAACCTAGCCATCTTCAGAACACTTGATCTGAGGGATGGAAGTCCACTCTGAAGTTCAAAAAGATTTCTCTGCAGAGCTGCCCTTTCTTTACTCCCTTTTCATGCTTCAGAGAGGAGACCTTAGAAGTCAAAATACATGGCCAGTAGGAAAGGGCAGAGTGTGTCCCACTTGCAATAATAAAACCCAATTGTTCTGAAAGCAAAACTGGTATGTAAATAACTCCAGTGATGTGAGTCCAAAAGCAGCCTTGAAAAAGATAGCTTTAGAACAGTAAGTTTTTCTGTACCTTCTGTTGAAGGTCTTCCTTTCCTGCCAGCAGAGCTCCTTTCTCTTGCAAAGCTTTCTCAAGCTGACCTTGCAGTCTAGCAACAGCATGTTCCAAAAGCTGTCTATGTGCTGTAGCTGCCTCCTCAGCAAGGCTTGCTTGCTGCCTGCATTTGCTGTGCTCTCTATGCAAGGCCTCCCTGAAGAAAGACAAAGCAGCCAAGATGGAGTTCTAGCCCAAGAGGCCAGAAGAAGGCCTCCATACTAAGCACCAAACTAGCCCTCCTGTGTTCACAAGTGCTAGAGAAGCAGCAATTCAGGTGTTGAGAGTGCCAAGGAGGTAGGGGAGACAGGCTGCAGAAGGGAAAGGTACTCACAACTCTCTTTGAAGCTGAGTCCTCTCACACTGCACACTCTGCAACTCTCCAAGAATTCTGGCATGGGCAGCATTCAGCAGCAAGTCTTGCTCTTGCAGCTTGTAAGTCACTTCTTGTTCTGCCTGAAGGGGAAAAATTAAGCAGGCAATTACACTACCATCAGAATTAGAAGGGATGAGTAACTAATTTACAAAGCTGCTATTGGTCATCAAGCTGCTGCATCATCCCTGTAGTTCTGCACATTGTGGTGTCCTCCTTGAATATGGTTTCAAAGCTGAGTTGACCTTTCCTAGCTTTTATATCTAATTTCAGATCCTGATTACTTCCACTCAGCTTCTGCATTTACAGTACTTACAATGCCTATTAATTCCTGTTCCTCTTTCTCAGTGGTGGTTCCAGGATCTTTCTATGAACAATATTTGCACTCTTTCCCCATAACTTAGGACTTTTGATTCTGTACTGCATACCTTCAACATGGCCTGCTGCTCTGCAATGAGTTCAGCATTCTCCTTGGCAGTACTCTGGAGGGTGGTGCTGAGTTCTGAGCATTTCTGGCTTAAGTGCTCATTAAGAACCTGGTTAGACAGAAGATGTTTCAGGGTTTTTGTTTGTTGGGGTTTTTTTTTTCTGCATAGTAGGCTATCAGAAACTTTTACAAGATCTCTTGAAGATGTAGAAAATCTATTTTAGGTAGGAAGTGTCCAAAAATCTTATTCAGGTAGTCTAAATGTATGGCAGGCTTATTCCATGGTGTTAACAGTAATGTGAAAGATGAGAATGTGAACTAGCAATCAAGCATGATCACTTACTAGTTTGAAGTTCAGAAAGAAGTAATTTTTCTAAGGCAAAGAAGACAAGAATTGAAAAGGGATTGCTACTCGTTTCATAGTTGAATTACTGCAGATAACCAAAGAAAAAGGAAACTTTCTGTGAAACACATCCAAATCCTACTACCAGTTCCAATAAACAAGTATCTGTTGAAGGGAAGCAAAAAAAAAATACAAAAACATTTTCTAAAATATGCTGTAATAAGAGGCAAAGTAGAATTAATAATTTTTTAGAATGTGCTGAGGTTAAACCTTGTCCCACAAGGCAGAGAAAATTTGATCCAAGCAGGTACTCCATATTTGATTCATTAATAGAAACATATTCATATAGAATCTAAAGAAATAAAAGTCTACTACTACTACTACTACTACTACTACTACTATTACTACTACAGAGGGAGCAGCACTAGTTCCCCATCTCCTGGCCCCTGAAGAAGATACTTTCAAAAAAACCTGATTGAAAATAAATATCAGGAGGAAAACTTTCCAGTATAAAGCTGGGAATCTGGAAGTTCCTGAGGCTAGTGACTGAATTTCTTCAGTGGAAGTTGTTCATTAGCCTGTAGTTCCCTGAGGGCACTAAACTTGGTCTCCTGACCTGCAGTTTATGTATCTTAATTTCTCACTTGTTTTGTTAGACTTGTGTTTTGAAAAGGAGAGTACCTGTACTTTCTCTGCTGCTTCTCTCAGAGCAGTCATGTTAGACTGAAGCTGCAGGTTCTCTCTGTGTTGTTTGCTGAAGGACAGCTGTGCATTCTAAAGGGCAATAAAACAGAACATCCACTGATTAAAAAAAATTAAATGCCATTTAGACAGCTAATTCACAACAATCAAGTCTTTTGCTTCATATTTGCCTATTTTCTTTAAGCTACTGATGAGGCTGTGGCTGCTTTTTCTGAAACACACCATGAAATAATAACCAAAGTGCTACCTGCTCTAACAGCTGTGGAAGCTGAGGGTGACTTCATACTCTTCTGAGCTCCAACTTCCTAGTTGCCACTATAATTAGTCTCAAAATTTCTGAAATTAAAGGATCTCCCTGCCAGAAGTGGCCCAATTCACAACTGAAGGAGCCCATGTATTTGTCTCCTTTGTATGCAATGCTGTTCCTGTCACAGCTATGTTCTGTGGTTAGTTCTAGCTTTCCAAGGAAAGTGCTTGGAGCACTGTTCTCATTTATCAGTAGGATATAGAAGTTATCTTTCAAAAACTAAGTAGGGTAAAATAATAAAAAAAGGCAGTCAGTGCTTAGTAGCCTCAGTCACATTTGGCATCTGTTCACATAAAAGTTCTTCCTCTGAAGTGGGGGATATTTGAAAGGCCCCATGTTCTGATCTTTTCTTAGCTATTTTCCTCATAAATACTTGTTTACAACTTACTTTTGCTTCTTCCCCAAGCTGGGAAATGATACAGTTCCTGGAGTCTAAATATAGAAAAGAATGTCAGGACATGCTTTGTTATCTGCTTGGTACACAAAAGGTGGCATTTTGGTGTCACATTTGAGTTTAGCTAAGTTATTGAATATGTGACTTTACATCTTTTGTTCTTTACCACTTGACTTGGTTACTTGAGTATATCAGCAATATTAACTGTTTAAAAGAGTCCATAAATTGACACTTATTTGTAAAATGAAGCATGCCATCATGCACACACTACTTTAATTTTAATTCCTTTAATTTTTATTCCTTTAATTTTGCTTATTCTCTCAAATTATTTCTAAGCAACTCATTTGTCCTGACTATAACCCTGTTTGTTGAGATGAGTGTGGTTTAAAGAGCAGCATTTTTGTTGCAATTTGGATCAATGGGCCTGCAAGAACTAACCTCTTACTCTGCTGTGCTGCATAACAAAGACAAAGGAAGACAAGGAGACAATTCAGCAGGAGCAGAGCAGGGAGGGAAATCTAGCCCAAAGAAGAGAATTTTTACATGTCATTTACATTTGTCATTTGCATATGGATTTGTTCTGAGGGAAAGAATTCTTTTTCCATTATTCTGCCCTGTTTAGCCAGCTCTGCCACAACACAAGTTTCTTTCCTCTTGCCATGCACAGAAACACTGCCTGCCTTTTGGGAGCTACAGCTTCATTATGCTCTGGCAGGGGGGTTGGACTAGATGACCTTTCTAGGTCCCTTCCAACCCCTGACATGCTGTGATTCTATCACCTCTGTGGTTTGCAGAATAACAAACAAAACGTGTGGGAAACAGGAACACTTCTCTAAAAAGAGGAGCTAGAAAGCTGAAAAAGGTCCCAAGGGGAAGATCCCAAGAACAGTAATTGTGCTAGGATGTAGGCATGGTTCCTGTGATGACATGTTAATGGCTACTTGTTGGATGAAGTCTCCTCTGAAAAGAACTTATGCTGCTGGAATCTCTTCATATTATGTTTGTGTATTCACTACCCTGGTCAGCACTGGTGTCAGTTTCCTCTAGGTAAGCAGAGGCTTTAGAAACAACATGTGCAAACTAATGTCCTTCAGTATTTCATCAGCACTTCAGCTGCCCTCCATTCCTGTTGACTCCTAGACCTCCCCCAGGTCTGGAAGACCTCAGTGTTTGTCTCCTCTCACTGTGAAAGTCATGAGAGGAGAGCTAGAAAAGTCTGACAAGACCCCATGGTCATACCCAGCTCAGCTTTCAGTTGTGTGCACTGTTGCTTCAGCTGAGTGGCTCTTTGCTCCTCCTCTTGCAGCCTCACTTGGGCTAGCTGGACATCTTTATGCAGCTCTTGGCAGTCCTGCTGCAGTATCTGTACCTGCAAGGAGATCACTGATTATTCTTTAAAGTGCAGAATTGACTCAGGCAAAGCTAAGCAAATTTAAGTGCCTGAAAACTTGATGTAACTGGAAAAGATCCAGCCTGATGAGTTTCTTCTCTCTTTCTGCCTGTCCCAATCTTACACAGAAAACTTCCAGAAAACCTTTTTTTTTTACCAAATCATTGAAAGTTATATAAGTTTTGATACTTTATCTGCTCTCTTTTGTCCTTATAAACTATTGCTATGAATTCAGCAGTGTTAGAGTGACTGCAGGGGGCTTGTGTGTGTGTACACATGCAGAGAGGGGCACTGGTTTTGTTTTTCTGAACTGTGTGCAAGCCAGTTAATTTCTAACACAATTATTCCTCCCCTCACACACTCCAAAATAGCCATAGAGTAAAATACAGCTGAGAATAAAAATCTAGCTTTGCCATAATGGCAATTAATGGAGAAAACATTCTTATGAGCAGAATGTTTAAGATCTCAAGAGAATGCCTTTCAGAAATTGCATTTTCTATCCATTTATCAGTACCTCAATGATAAAGAGGCTTTTTTTATCCTGGTGGGGAAGAGGTTAAGGCAGGATCCAGTTGCCCATGAATCTGAGAGGCAGCTGCAAAGATTATGAAGTCAAACTCTTTTCAGAGGCAATGGTTCCAAATTTAAGCTTGGAACATTCAGAACTGATGCTATAAAAACAAATCTGAACTGGAACATTATTGTGGCACTACAAAGAATACCTGAAAGAGCCACAGAGTCACAGCCCTTGAAGTCTGCTTGACAAAGCCATCCCTGCCCCAAGCCAGTGCTTGTGAAATTCATCCTGGGAGCAGGAAGGTTGACTCTTCCACCTGCTTGTGCAACCTGCTGCAGTTATGTAGTGTGTTAACTGCTTTTTAGGAATGACATCCCAATTCTTGCTCTTCCTCCCAGGTGAGCAAATGAAAACAGATCCAAAAGAAAGCTGGAAGCTGCTCAAACCTGCTTCTGTTCTGCTTCTACTGCTGCTTCCATGTCCTGCACACGACACATCACCATTGTTTGGGACTCCTCCAGAGACTCCCGCAGGCTGGTCTCCTGGGACAGCTGTTCTGTGAGCTAGGAACAACAAACACACTCTGACCCAGGTCTCCTGAAGCAGAGTGAACAAATACTCTGAGATCATCTATGAAAGATGTTGCTCTGTCTGGGTGTTTAGTTATGGGAATGGTCAGCAGTTTCCTTTGGGTTGTGCACAGCCCAAAACTGCAGGCAGAATATTCTGAGAGGATTGCCCTCAAATAACACTTGGCAAATTCAGCCTCTTCCTAAGCTCCTTGCTCTTCTACTTACCTCCTGAAGTCTACAGTGCATTTTCTGTTTGGTGTTCCTCAGTTCCTCAGCTGCAATGACCACATGCATCTAAAGAAGATGAAAGGAACAGATAATTTTAACCTTTTGTGTTCATAACTATTATAAAAGCAGTAGGTCTAAAATGCAGCTGCCATGATAACACCTAGAATTTGATTTTTATCTCCAGACTGATGCTCTCTGTGCTGGAGCACAGAATATAGGAGTGTAAGCACTCAGAAGCAACACATTCTTTACATCAATTAATGAGACTGAGTGACATACTCTACTGAAATTCTCTTTGAGGGAGGTAGTACTAGAAGTGCAGGACTGGAAATACCAGAGAAATGCAAATTCCTGGGAAGACAGTAAAGCTATTGAGGACTCTAGGTGTGAAAGCTAGAATGAACTTAAGTCACAAAGATGAGAGAATTTAAAATCTCAAGTATTTTTACTCTTGTTTTGCTAGGTCATTTTTTTTCTGATTGATGGAAGCACAGATTCTCATTACAAAAAGTGCTCTTCCTGCCAATGTCTCATAAACCCCTTTTTTCCAGCTGATCACACCTCCTCTTTAATTATGTCAGAAATCACCAGTGTACTAAAAAAAAAGCCTGCTAACACCTGAAGCCATCAGCTGATCATCATCTTTTGTACCTTGGATGCAGCCAGAGCAGCACTCAGTCGCTGAACTTCTTCCTTTGCCCTGTCTTCAGCCTTTCTCACCTCACCCAGGTGTTGGTGCAGCTTCACTGCTTCTTGCTGCACAACCCTCATCTCCTGCAGATGCTCCTCGTGGATCTTGTTGAGGCGCTGCTCCAGCTGGGCTGTGACAGGGAAAAGGGAAAACACTTGCCCTGAGAGAAAAAGCCTATGGAGGGACAGTGATGAAACAAATTGGTACAACCCCCTTTTTTACTACCTGCATGCTTTGGATTCTGTTCCTTTTCCATCTGCAGGCGGAAGATGTTTGATTTCAGCGTCTGGACAACGCTCTCTAACCAACACATTCGATTCACCAGCGTTTCACAGTTTTTCCACAGTGTATTTTCTCCCACAAATGCCACCCTGGCTTGCACGGGGCTAATGACTGAGTGAGCAGTAGGTGCTTCTGAGGTCTTGGAGGGGAAAGGATGGAGGCTAGAAAGGAGGCAAGACTGACTCACACCGAGGTTGCACTCATGCAGCGATGAGCTTAGTGTTTCAGAGAGCTGGAAGCTTTCCCGTGCCTCCCGGTTGCTGTAGCCCACCCTTTCACTCTCTGCCTGTACCAGCTCCAAGGGCAAAGCAGGCAACGGGGGTGCAACGAGGAGCAAGAGGAGGAGAATCAAGAGAACCGTTATCTCTGCACGAGGGAAAAAGCTTACCCCGCGTCCTCCTTACCTCTGCCCAGTGCCGCCCAGCGCCTCCAGCTCCTGCAGCAGCGCGCTGGTTTGCTCTTCCACCACCCTCATCCTCAGCTGCAGCACCGGGAAGGCCTCGGGCGCGGTCGCCCTGACGCTGGTGGGCACGATCGGGGGCCTGGCCATCGTCGCTCCTGCGGAGCGGCCACGGCTGAGAGCCTCCTACACGGTGCCTGTCTCGGACCGGAGCATCTCTCCCGACACAGAGATCTCCGGCCGAGCCCCCTCAACAACCCCACCCAGAGTGGCCGGGCCGGGGCGGGGCACAAGGGGCGGCCGAGGCGCATGCGCTTTGGGGCGGGGCGGGGAACCGAGCGGCTCCCTTAAGCCTCGGACCGAGGGCCTGTGGCCCCTGTGTCCCACACAGCCCCGCTGCCGTTCCCGGAGCTCCCATCGCCCGCCCGGAGGCGGCGGGGGCGGTAGCGGGTCAGGCCCCGCGCCCTGAGCGGAGAGGCGGGAGCGGACCCTGAGCCCGGGCTTCCAATGCTGAAGGGAGTGGAGCATCTCCCTGCTGAGGAGAGGCTGAGAGAGCTGGGGCTCTTTAGCCTGGAGAAGAGGAG